>JADRCD010224039.1:25155-44675 GCA_019843815.1 Montemys delectorum | reverse complement strand
GGAGAAGTGTTGAGATTTCAGCTTGCTTATCTTTCTCTAGTAAACATGGCACCACAGTTACCACGACTTATTCATGAATGTGAGGAACAGATACTCTTATTATTTTATGGACACAGTTTTTTTTTTTTTCCTTTTAAAAATGATCACCTCTTATCTGGGCATGGTGATGCATGCCTGTAATACCAGTACTTAAGAGGCTAAGGCAGGAGGGTCCACGTGAGATCAAGGCCAGCATGAGCGAAATGGTGAGTTCTTGGATAGCCTCACATACACACACACACACACACACACACACACACACAGAGAGAGAGAGAGAGAGAGAGAGAGAGAGAGAGAGAGAGAGAGAGAGGGAAACAGAGGGACAGAGGGGGAGGGAAGGAGGAGAGGGAGAAGGAGAGAGAGAGAGGTTTTTTTTTCCTTTTGCTTAAAAAATATTGACATAAAAGGCAACCCAGAAAGATGACTTCACCCCCACCCCCATCCCCCTGCTATCTGGGTCTGCTGTCCTCTTAAGAAGTGGGCCAGACATCAGGTGCTTGGTGAGTATGCAGAACCAGAGACCGGGTCAAACAAATACCATATCAGAACAAATTTGCCAGTAAGATTTCAGGTCATCTTTGTAAGCTCCAACATGTGCAAGCTCAAGGTTGAGGCATTTTTAACGGCCTATATCAAAAGCCCACTTTAACTACAAAACCATATTTGGGGTGGGGGTGAAGACAGGTTCAGTTAAGCTTTAGCTCTGTGGCTTCTGACCGTGCTATTCATGATGAGTAAGTGGGTGTCTTAGGATTACTATTGCTATGATGAAACACCATGACCAAAAACAACTCAGAGAGGAAAGGGTTTATTTCATTCACAGTTCCATATAATAGTTCATCACCAAAAGCAGTGAAGGCTAGAACTCAAGCAGGGCAGGAACCTGGAAGCAGGAGTTGATGCAGAGGCCATAGAGGAGTGCTACTTACTGGCTTGGTCCTCATGGCTTTCTCAGAACCCAGGACTACCAGCCCAGAAATGGTACTGGCCCACAATGGGCTGGGCCCTCCCCCATCAATCACTAATTAAGGAACTGCCCTACATGCTTGCCAACAGCCAGATCTTTTGGAGGAGGCATTTTCTTAATTAAGGTTCCCTCCTCATAGATGTCCTTAGCTTGTGTCATGTTATATAAAACTATCCAGGACAGTGTATATCTCACATAAACATCTTCCTGTTGTCATCTCTCTGCCAGGGTCACAGCAGTACCTCCTGCTGGTGGCCAAGACTTCTTCACCAACTCACTTAACTCTCTGAGACCATCCTATAGCAGTCAGCCAAACACAAACGGCTTGGGTCTGTAGGCCAGCCCCTCCACTCTTAGACAGCCAATCACAAGCTGCCCTAATTTCCAGACCTTCCCCTACACTCTCAGTAAGCCAATCACAAGTGGACCTGCCCTTCCACTTTTGCCAGCCAATCACAAGCTGCTCTGATTTTTTGCCTTCCATTCCACTCTGATCACAATCCCTTTGAACAACCTTCCAGGTTCCCTTGAAGACCGTGAGCTCTTGTGAATCACCACTACTAGGCTCACCCAGCTTTCCTTCATCCTACTCGGCATCTGTCTTTGTGAGTTTTATTGTAAAGCTTCTACTTTGCATTATTGACATACATTACATTCTTTATCTGTCTGTGTGTACGGACATGCATTTGCACCATGACACACATGTTGGAGTCAGAGGACAACTCAGAGGAGTTAGTTCCACCTCCTGAGTGAACCCCAAGGGATCAAACTCAGGACATAAGGCTTGATTATATAAGCTTTTAACTGGCTCAGCCATCTCACCAGCTTTGACATACCCTTCTAAATGACACTCATGAAGTTTTGTATGTATAGTTATTATTTTTGAAAAACTAAGCCATAAGTGTCTTTTGTTTCATTCCTCCAAATCCCCCTTTCCACATTACAGACTACCATCGCCTACTATATAGTGTAGCTGATATTCAGGATTCTTTTCATGGTGCCAGGGGAAGGAGAGAACTTCAAAAGATATCCAGGTTTCCAACTACTTTATCCCCAAGAGAAACCCAGGGACAGTAACAGGGTCCCAGGTGTATTTGAAAACTAAGGGTTTGGTCCACAGACTCTGCCCAAGGCTTCAGGAGTCTCCTGCTCTATGACACATAGTTTGTTGTCTGTTATATCGTTTCTTCTGTGTGTTCATTGCTTCTGATTCATTACACAGGACAGAGTCCACGGGAACAAGTCATTTTTCAACTTAACGAGTGAACAATGAAATTAGACTCAAGTTTTGTAAATTTGCAGGTAGAGAAAAAAAATCCACAGAGGACCAATGGGAGAGGACTCCCTGTACAGAAATACAGAAGCAGCATTGGAAGATGGACTTCTATGGAGATGTGTTATTTCCATCTCACATAGAAGGGTTTGTGGGAGAGCTCTGCTCCTCCCCCTCCCATTTCTAGTCATGTTAGCACCCACCCCATGAGCTTTTTGTGTCTTGCCCTTCCTCTGGACCGGGGTCTTGTCATATCTCACTCATACCATGGGGATCTTGGGTTCATCGGGCAGAGAGCCATGTGACCTCAGGCTGAGTGAGTGTATGTCACTAGAGATGCAGCTTGCCATTCAATTCCTCTAAGCCTTGACCAGTTCAGACCTCAATGATTGCGAATCTCCTGCTCCCTGTATAGACTACGGCAGGCTTTACCCTGGGGTATGTGCACACAAGACACATTTTCTGGAAGGCAAGCCCTTTCTTCCTCCCTTCTCCATTTCCTTTTGCTCCTCTCATCTGGCTCATGTTCTTTCTACCTGGTATTTCTTCTTTAATTTTTCTAATTCTTTTATATCAACACAACCGCGAGTCTACTCAAACAACCACGACACCTATGGGAAAGAAAAGAAAATACCTCTCCTGGGTTATTCTGTTTTACCTTTGTTCAAAAACAGTTCCCATTTGGGCAATGACAGCTAAGACTCTAATCTATACATACACTTTAATCCCTCAAAGAACCAGCAGGGCCTGAATCAATCAAGAGCCTTCATCAACTTGTAAAAACAATATTTTGATTCAATCAGATTCAAAGCCCTGAAATTCTCAGCTAATTAATGCAAGGTCACTCGAGGGCTATGCAGTGGTGGCTAGAACCATGGTCAAATATTTACCCTGGTTGCGTGCATGTCCACACCACACACACACACACACACACACACACACACACACGAGCTTGCATCACTAGAGGATCAGAGTGATGGTCAAGAATAGCAAAATCTACCTTTGGCTACTACAGAATTCATGTGGATCACATAGTCAGGTAATTATTGAAAGAAGAAAAAGGTATGTGTAAGTCTCTCATCATCAGACAGAGACCACCAACATCCTGTTAACCATCCAGACATTCAGGCATCCCCAGAAGAGAGCCATTCCATAGAGACCCCTCCCCTCCAAAAGTTGCAGAACAAATAGCAGTTTGAATTTTTCTAAGCCAGCAAGTTCATAACATCTTTTCATTAAGTGTAGATACTAATGCCCCTGTCTTTGGTTTGCATGGGGAAACATTTTGAGATTCAGTGTATTTGTGAGTGATAGGATATAGAAACACTAGGAAACTGTACTGTGTGTGTTTATATCTATAGGTGGCTTTTTCATATTTTAATACTTTCCACACATATAAAACCACACATGATTTACTCATTCAAAAACAGAAAGGGAGAACATCAGGATGCCTCATTACTGATAAAAATAGCAATTTACTTTTCTTTCTTAAAGTATAGGACATGAACAGGCAATCTGATATCAAATTCACAGAGAATTGTATCTTGGTCTTTTCTTTGTCTTTCCTTACTTTGAAACCCGTAACCCCTTTAAAAGTGATGCATCCTGATTTTCGTCATAACATTACACTGGTGACTCCTGCAAGATGATATTATGTGAAGATAAAGATTAAATATGAATGTCATACACAGGTGTTTGGTTTGAATACTTGGTTCCTGGCTGGTTATGCTTAGAAGGTTGTAGAACCACTCTTAAGAGGTGAAGCCTCACTAGAGGAAAGAGTCACTGGAGTGGGGCTTTGAGGATTTAGAGCTCAGACTGACTTCCTGTGTCCTTTCAGTTTCCTGTTTTACCAATATCTGAGAAGTGATTACCCCCAACTGCCATGCTTTCTCGTGCAGTGGTGGACTGTATCCCCTCATACTGTAAGCCAAAGCAAGCCCTCTCTCCTTTAAGTCACTTCTTGACAGGTGTTTAGTCATAGCAACAAGGGAAGGAACTAATGCATGGACTGAGGGATCCACTGGCCTTATCTGATACTTTTTTATAAATTCGTATGTGTCTACAGTTATCTCAAAATAAGAAGTTATATTTTTAAAAACTCACAGAATGCATAGCTATACAGAAGGCTTAGAATCAGTTGGGGCTCTTCTTATGTTATTAATTCAATTTGCATATCTGCCCTCTGGTCCTCCCCACTTAAAGTTCTACAAAGAAACATTTTGAAAACAGTTGCATCTTTCCTTAAGATTCAGTGTGTGTGTGTGTGTGTGTGTGTGTGTGTGTGTGTGTGTGTGTGTGGTATGTGTGTGTGGTGTGTGTATGTGTGTGTGGTGTATGTGTATATGGTATGTGTGTGTGGTGTGTGTGTATATGGTATGTGTGTGTGGTGTGTGTGTGTATATGGTATGTGTGTGTGGTGTGTGTGGTGTGTATATATGTATGTATGTGTGTGTGTGTTTGTGTGGTATATGTGTGTGTGTGTGTGTGTGTGTGTCTGTGTGTGTCTGTAAAACACTTGCCAAGATATGTCCATGAATGCAATAGTGACACCAAGGCCGTGGGATGAGGGGTGATACCCAGCTGCTTTCTGATTGAATTTGAGTCCTGATTTGCAGGAGGAAACATATGGATGAGTTTGTAAACCTGGCCAAGAACTCATGGTAGAGAAGCTCACAGGCACCAGGGGTGAGACTGCTACTTTTATTTTGCTAAATGAACACAGTATAAAACTATAATCTAAATCTATATTTCTGCACCCAGAGATTGGTGCAATGCTCAGCTCCATCCATGAAATTTATTTTTGCACAGGATGTTGGTTATAACAGAGAAACTGACAACTGGTCAAAGTGTAGTGGATCTGTGTCAGGGGAGTGCTCAGACACCGATGGGCTAGCTATATCATCTGTCCACCATTCGAAGCTCATGGACCACCCTGGAAGATAGGCCAGAATATTGTAAGAGCCAGATGTCGCAGGGGACCAGACTGAAATCGTGCATTCTGGATAGGACAGGACTCAAGAACTCATACCAGCTGTGATTGCCTGCACAGGACCAAGCCAACTAACATTCTCACAGAGTAGGTGGCAAGGCTTTGTGGATAGCCACAAGCCCACGAGAATGTGGAAAGCACAACATTATATTTTAAAAAGAGGTCAGGAAGCTAGAAGATGTTGGAGAGGTTGGGGATGGATCCAGGAGGGAGTTGGGGGAGGAAGGGTGTGAATAAGATAAAAATTAATTAAAATCAAAATATTATCTTTTAAAAATACTGGGGATCCGAGTGTACTTCGGCCTCTAAAGTACTTTAAAGTATGTTTGCATTTTAAGGAGGAAAACTTTAGAAGTCTGAATCTTGTTTTGCAAAAGATGATTAGCCACAGACACCTTCCTATTCTCTACATTTTTATATCTATTTTCTATGAATTTTATTAATTATATAAACATTAGTAAATCTATCTGTATGGTGGAAATAAGGCAAACGCACTCCATGCTCCAGGTAAAATATCAAACCTACTCCGAATTAAACTGTGTGGTCCTCTCAGTGATTCTCAGCATCATGGCGGTATCTGTGGACTATTAGCTACCCATGGTTAACCATAACCAGGGAATGTTAAACAGAAAATTACAAACTTCATAAGTTAAAAAATGTGCATGGTCCCAAACAGTGTTGTGAATTCTTAAGCTGTCATATCTCATTCTATCTGAGATGGGACTCATTCAATTGTCCTATGTATCCTTGCTTTATATGCTACCCACCAGTTAGCTACTTACTGTGTTATCAAATTGACTTTCTGAGCTAGCACAGTGCTCGGTTCAAGTAACTCACAGATTACTCAATATCAGACCCAGGGATGCTGGCAGTTTCCTTAAGTTATTTAGAAATCTCTTACTGTGTCTAAATTATAAATTTAAGTGCATCATAGGTATGTATGTCCAGGCAAACATTGTATTACATGTAAATACACATAGATAACTGAAGGCATGATCAAATCCTCACTGATTCTGAGATCATCATCTGAGGATCCAGATGACAAGATTTCCCATGGCTGAACTTTCTGACTGATGTAAGTCCCTGACTGATGTAAGATCCAAACTGTTGAGCAATGAACGATTCACACTGTGATAGACTAAACAGACCCTGTGTTTTCCTCAAGCTCCTCATTGTGCAAATATAAAAAGCCTGCCTTGGAATCATATGGTGCTGCCAAGATTTTTTTCCTCAGTGTTGAAGCTGGTCTACCTGGGGCTACTTGATAAAACATTTTTAACTGAATCAAATAGGTACTTCTGTCAGACAACCGATTCGATTGATTTTTTTCCCCTACTGTATTAACTGGTTATTTTGATTTTTATAGATATGTTAAAGGTTTACAAAAATCATAAATTCATATCATTTTAGCACCAAAAGGGTCCTTGGAAATCAGAAGGTTGTCACCAAAGGTGCACCTGTGCTAAATGGGAAGACTCAAGAGGAAGGAAAGTTGCGTTAAAAAGTTTGGGAAACCCTGAGCTGCAGAGGCTTCGCGGTTTCATTGTTCCCTTGTTTCCTACAGTATTCTCAAAGGCTTTAAAATGCTAACACACACTATTATTCAAAGGAGTTTGTGTGGAAATAGAACATCCATCTCCAGTTACATTTAACATGAAAGCCCTCTCCCCTCACTGCCCTGGGCCAGAATTCCAGCTAACAAGTTTGGAAGCACTATGCTATAGGACAGAGTATACAGACAGAGAAGCAGATGCGCAGGTAAGGAGAATGCTCAATGGAATGAAGGCAAGAACTCAAGCTCATCTGTCCCTACTCCTGTCTTCTGGAATAAAGTACAATATACTCACGTTTCTTTCTGGTTATCAAAGTGTTTCAGTGTATTCAAAATATCAAGTAAACAGCATCTATTTTCCCATTATCAATTCTGTAATCCTCTTATTTTTGTCTTACCTATATCTTTCTGATATATATCATATCTATATGTATATACATATATATATATATGTGTGTGTGTATATAAATAATACCTAATTTTAAATGTTTTTATAATATATAATATATTCTCTATGGGTGATTTATAGAAATGTACATGTCACAAGTACCAAAGGAGAACATCCTGTCTTTAGTATTATGAATTATAAAATAGATTATTTTATTAGGGGGGTCTTAAAACAGTGTTCATCTAATCTATAATTTCTTCCCTATGTATTAGACAGAATTCCTCTGCATACCATAATTTCCCTCTGTGGCTAGAACCATTTATTTATCTGTAAACATAATTTTGTGGAAGAAAAATAAGGTAAATGTGTATTTCTCTCATTTGGGCTGTAAGAAGCTACCCAATGCCATGACATGTAGCCAGTGCCGATATGGCTTTCTTTCTCCTCCTGTCTCTAACATGTCTATCTTTGTTTCTTCTATCCCTGTCTCTTTCTTTTCTGTGTCGTTAAGACTGTATATTTCAATTACTTTCATCACAAAGCCTGTTTATGTGAATCATATGTACTTCACATGGTCTACTGACATCTAACATTTCTTTTACCTTCTGACACAACAAAATACCTTAATACTTATGTATTTCTGAGCCAACCTTTTAAAGAAGAGAGCCTAGAGTCTAGAGAGCTCAGTCTGGACACCATGTGCTCACTGCTTCGGGATTGCCTCCATGTGATAGCTAGACAGACCTAAGAAAATTTCTTACTGCATTTTCAATATCAACAAATATCTCAATTCCTAAAATCTTCTTAACTGAACAAAAACTGAACAATTGGCCTTCTTCAATTATTTTTAAGAAGGGAAGAGTGTTTATTATAATTCAGGTGCAAGCCTACCACTGCTGATGAAGCAGTGGTTGCCCTCTATGTGTATGCTTTTTATATGAAACACATTAACTTCTAAACTTCTATTTCCGCTAACATTTAACCAGTCATCAGGAGGCCACCTTAATTACTTCTACAACAGTACATTGGTTGCGTGCCATGGCTCTAATTCTTGTGAGGTCATTTGAAATCAGTCTCATTTCCAGGAATAGATTATTTTTTACTTTCATTTACACGAAGAGACCCTTGTTACCTTCCAACAGATCCCAACAATGCATTGGAAATTTTTATGTTGCAGAAGTGAGTCTTTAAAGTGTTATATTCCTATGGGTATTAATTCTAGCATAAGATCTGCAAAGGGTTAGTGTGCGCCTTCTCTTCAGTGGCACTAATCAATTATATAACGCTTTGAACAAGTTTCCCATGCACTATATATGCTCCCTCTGCCTTTTAAGCCCATGTTGGTGTTGCTGAAATGCTGATTTTTTTCAAATGAATAATAATAATACAATTGTCCTATGGAACAAGTTATCCATCTAGACAATGACTCAAATATCGTAGGATCTAGCAAGCAAGCATAATCAAAGCACAGTGTAGAAAACGGCAAAGGACAGCAGTAATCTAGACCCTGTAAGTGAGGATTTTTTTCCTAAATGAATTCTGGAGAAGCTTCAAGACCTTGGCAGTATAAAAAAACGAGGCCACCCGGAATGGGAGTCCTGTGACAATGGTCTCCTCATTAACTCTGATTCTGTCTTGGAGTTAAGTATACATGACCTTCTAAAGTCACAGTCCATGCAAATTTGTTCCTCTAGCTCTCGAAATGGACACACAGCTCATTCCTACAATCTTCCAGTGTTCTTCAACATTAACAAAGGAAGACAGGAACTGGAGCCTCTATCTAATGATGATCATTTGTTACCCAGTTTCCCCATCTTGATCCAGCTCTTGGCTTGGTGTAGTATCAACTACTAATGACTTTGTGAGCCTTCTCTAGTCACTGTTGTATTTGCTAAACTAATGGGTGGTATGTGGCTAATCCAAATATAACAGCCTCCGTGGCTTATTTCTTGCACCTTATGCTATTCTTCGGACACAGATAAATAACAGCTATGGGCTTGTGTGTCATGTATGCTAGTTGTAGCCCTCCTAGATGGACCTGATAAGATCTTAGAAGATATTAGAGAAAAAAACCTCTCACCTTTATATGACTCTATCCAGGCTCACCTGGGCCTTTCTCTTCATTCTATGGCCATATCCACTCCACCCTTCCCCAGATAGTGATCAAGTAACACCTGTTCCAACTGAAGTCATCCCACTGGAACAAACCTAGAAAATCTGGATTAAACTTGTGAGTATTTCTAAAATTCATAACAGATCTGACACAGAGAAAAGGGTATTAGGAAAAATAAGACATACTGAAAACTAGGGAGTTAATGACATGAGTTGGCATTGTGATTGGTGTAGCAGGGACAGGGAAAGTACCTCAAAGTTAGAACTCTGGTGAGTTGGATTTTAATGCTCAGGTAGAGACAGAAAATAAGTTTTGAAGGCCCTTCATGCTATGGAGTTAAAATAACCCTCATGTAATTTGTGGACCTCAGACAGCTCATCCTTGGTGACAACCAGACTGTAATGAAATTTTACCATCCTCAAATAGGAAGATAATAAAATTTATCTATACCTGGGATTTGGACATGAAAACAAATTATGGTGGTATAGGAAGTTCAAATCATAGAAATGAATGTGCTACAACATCCGTCTAGACGGACATGCCCCAATCTAGTCCACAGATACCCGCACACATAAAAAAAAATTAAACAATCAAAATTTATAAAGTTTGACAAGAAATATAATCTGTTCTAAAGAAAAATTAGCAAATCTCATCAAACAGAAAATCAAGAACTTGTAAAAGTGCTAAAAGAATCAGATTCTGACTTGTGTCTGATAGTGACTAGACAGGTATTAATATAATGATTAAAGACATATAGGAAAGGCTATAAAATACAAGAAAAGAATAATTCACTATGAAACATGAACGAGCAATGCAAAGTAAAATAAACACAGTATTTTTAAATCAGAGAGACATAACTTTGACATTGAAATATAAATACTCCAAAAGCAGGCTAAAAGAGTTAGGAGGTTGAAGACAGAAAAAAAATATTGGTGAACTGGAAGAGACATCCAAAAAAACTTATTCATTACATTTGCCTTCCTATGACAATAACACCTGGCATAATAAAGAGGAAAGGATTTATTTTGGCCTCCAAATGCAGTGTTTCAATCCATCATAGCAGGGAGGGCACGGTGGCAGAGGTGACTTCTTCTGTGACAGTAGAACTTGTGTCAGCACTGTTTACATGGCTAGGGCCAGGAGCAGAGCACACATAACCTCCAAGTGCCAGCCCTCTATTGATCCACTTTGGTCATCTGGGTTCCATCCACAAAGGGTTCTACAGCCTCCCCACATGTTGCCAGCCTCTGAGGAATAAACACTCACAGCACCAGCCTGTAGAGAATGTCTCAGATTCAAACCCTGATATTGCATCCCTGGCTCCAAAGGCTCATGGCTACCCAGAAATGCATTATTTCAATTACAAAAGTTCCCTTGTCTTAAGTATTATCACTGCTGGAGACTCCTTGAACAGACTCCAGGCCTACTCTTAGCTCAGCCATGCAAATCAAGAAGAAAATTACGTATGTCACATACATAATGGGATAGAATCAACATTCCCATTCCAAAGAGGAAGACAGGGGTAGACCAAGATTGGATTCAAGCAAGGTTCAAACCCAGCAAGGCAAAAACCAAATCCTGTGTCACCATGTCCTATGTCCTGGGAACATGGTACTGTGTAAGTTCTGACAGGCTTGAGAACCCTAAGCTTTCTGGGCCCACCATTTACAGCATATGTACCCACTTTCTAGAGCCAGCTCTCCTTGGTGGCTACAGCTTTCCTAGGTAGAAGTCCACACTCTGTCATCTCTCACACCCCAGAGTCTCACATGGAACTTAGGTTGTCCCTTGGGTCTCTCCAAATTCCCAGGTATTGTGAACTGTCACATGCCAGGTGGACTTTTGGTGTGAAATGTATTTGAGTAAGTTCTTCTGTAAGAAACTTGCACCTTGGTTCTCATTGGCTCACCAAGCTGGACTTCGGTGGTACCCCCAGTTTGTGACAGTTCTGTTTCCTATCTGGGGTGAGAAGTTTGTGTGCATCTCTCCAGGAATAGTGTCACAGAACACTAAGTTTGGAAACTTAGATATAACTATACCAAGTACTCCCCCAACCGTAACTTAACTACAAAAGACCCTCAAAACAAAACACTAAATAATCCTACAAACATAATACAATTAACAGTTGACTCAGTAATTAGAAAAACATCTCATAAAGCTAATTGAAGACTTCAATGCCTTATCTGATGAGTTTTACCAAGTAACTAGGAAACAACTAACTTAATCTCATATACTACTCTAAAATATAAGAAGGGGAAACAGATTTCGATGAATGTCATGAAAAGTTGATGCCAAACCATAATCAGGGCATAATGACAAAGTAAAGATAACAGAAAACATCACTGGAAAGAAGGCTGTAATAGTCTAGAGAAAGTCCTAGTGAGCCAAACCAAGCAGTGTAGAAAAATAATAAAAAATACCACGACCAAGGACAATGTACGCCCTCAGATGCAAGCTTTCTCTAACCATAGTAAGGGAGTTATGTATAATTCACACTGATGGGGAAAAAGTGCTATGGTTTATTCAGTAGATTAAAATAGAAATTAATTTAACACTTATTAAGCATCCTTGGGTTGGTAAAAGGCGTTTACCTACAGCAAACCTCCCATCAATGGTAAAATACAAAAAAGAAAAAAAAAACCTTCCCATTGAAAACTCGGGAGCTGAGGGAGTTTGCTCCCTGCAGCCGCTCATGATCACAATACATTGGAAGACATAGTTGCTACGAGACAAGAATAAAAGGCTTAATGATTGTTGAGGAAAATAAAAACAAAAACAAAGCCTAAAACAACAACAAAATATCCTATGGTCATGAAGATTAAAAAAAATTGAAAAGAAACTCAAAATAGAAATTATTAGAGTCCAAAGGATAGTAACACAAAGTGATGCTCGAGCAACGCGCACAAGACAGTTATATTTCCATATAATTCAGCTAAAATTATTTGTGCAAAATTAAAACTCAAAAAGTAACTAGTGAAAGAGAAAATAAGCCAGATGTGGTGGCGTATATAGCTGCAGCCTCAAAAATCTGAGGTTTGGGCATCTCCGGGAATTTGATAGCAAGACCATGTCTTAAAGTAAAATGATAATTTTTAAAAAATGAACAATGTATCTAATAATGCCTGTAGATATTTGTTGAAATAAATGAAAAGGCCTAAATAAATAGAAAGCTATGCTACATTCGGCAATGGGAAGGTTCAACAATGATGAAATGCCAGTTACTTTCCGCATCTACAGATTGCATGTAGCCTCAATGGAAAACAAAATCTCACCCAATAGTGAAATTTACACTTTAAACAGAATTAGGAGACAGAACTTGCCTTAACAGATTTTTTTTTATAAAGCCTTACCAATGAAGCATTAGGTTAGAAAATAGATTAGCCAAATGAACAAAATTAGGATTAGAAAATTCTAGACATATGACAGTTATAATATTGCCTAGCTAGTGCCAAGGGAGAAGCTTTTCAATAAACAGTGCTGGGAACACTGGCAACTCACATGTCTACAGATGAAATTGGAGTCTATCCCCGAACACTAAGTAATTTTTAAAGAAAGGCCAAACAACAAGAACAAGTGGAAAACTTTATTCTTAAGAAAAAAAGCATTTTTCAATATTTCACACTTGAAAAAGAGTCATAATGGAAATCAGAAATACTTTGTGATAAATTATATGATAAGTCATACCAGTGTCTGCAGAATATGCATGTACTGATATTCTACAGTAGCCTACGAATGCTTATGACCTCCATCACATACTTCACACAAGGAATGGTACAGAGGTATGGTCTGAACATCTGAGTCAGGACCTCAGAATAGGAACAGGAAGAGAAGTAGAAGACAGTCCCCATAACATACAGCATAGCCTTGGTGGTTTAAAAAAGGACCCATTTTACTCTGTCATAGTTCTGGAGTCCAGAAGTTTGGCCTTCAATCAAGGCATAACAGTGGCTCTGTAGAGGAAAGGGGAACTTTGGGAAATGTTTCACACCCCTGCCTTGCTTCTGTTGACTCACACAATAACAAATCCTCTGGCTTGTCTGGTCTCCATCTCCATCCTCACACAGCCTTTCTGCATTTCTCAGTCATTGAATTCAGAGTCTATCCAGAATCCAGGATTATCTCAAGATTTCCAACTTAAATACATTAGAAAAGTCTCAATTTCACAACAAGGTCATGGTGACTGGGTCTTGGGATTATGGTTTAGGTATAACCTTTGGAACCTTTGGGTTCCAAGGGAAGCTAACATGAGTCATGCAACTGTATTCTGTGTCTCTTTTCCTGAGACCAGTACCTTCCAGTACCTTCAAGGGAACAGGTGAGCTACGGGCATGATGATGGCAGAAGGGACAGACTGCCATCTGCAGCTGACAGCATGGTTTCCTTAGAGCATAGAACCACCTAGACTAGCAGACAAATCAATGTAAGTAATGCAGATGGTTAGCACTTTTGCCGGCTATAAGATCAACTCAGAAAAATCAAGGGCATTTCTCTACTGACAATAACCAACAAGAAAATAGACCAGAAAACAAGATGTTGTTTACCATAGCACTCAAAAACTAAAAAATATCAAATAACAAACCTGACCAAAAAAAATAGTAAGTCCTAAGGAAATGTGGACATTTTTAAAATTATATTGAAGGGTTCCAAGCAGATCTGAATGAAAGAAACATTCTATCTGTGGATGTAATGATTTAATACCACCAACTGCTTCCAAATTAGTCTGAACTAAGACACAACATACACAGATCTAGGACTGCAGTTGGGTTGGTATATTACCAGAATAGAGAAACCAACCAGTGAAAGACATGTGTTGTTTCCTAAATAGCCTGGAGATGCTGGTTCAGTGGAAGAAGACAGAAGGTAAGTGAGTATGTCGTACTGTATTCCAGAGCAACTCCAATGGGGACTAGGAATTATAGAACAAGAGTTAGAAGTTTGACCTAAGGGAAGAAAAAGGGAAAGGAAGAATGTGATGTCAATGAAAGGGAGAAGGGAATCATAAGGCTGAAAGAGCGAGCTATTTGCAAAGTCTAAAACTAAACCGATTGGCCATGAGAATGATGTCATGAACAAACTCCACAGGGTGGAAAATGACAGAACTCCAGCAGGGGGGAATATGGACAAAGGACTGAAAAGGCAATTCAAGAAGATGAAGATTTTGAATGTTAGGAGGTACCCTGTCCTAGTTTGATTTCAACTGCTGTGATAAACGCCACAAAGAAAGCAACCAGGCAAGGAAAGACTTTACTTCATCTTACAGCTCATAGTCCATCCTGAAGGGAAGTCAGGCAGAAACTCAAGGCAGAAGCAAGAACTGAAGCAAGAGTCCCTGGCAGAACACTTCTTATCAGCTTACTTCTTCTGTCTTACTGGGCTACCTATCTTATAGAACCCAGGCCCGCTTGCTTAGGTTTCTATCAAGTTGACAGCTGAAGCTTACTACGATACACATAAAGATAGAATCTTCCTACTAATGAATGGAGCTTTAAAACAACACCTGGATACATTTTATACCTATCACTGGGGCAAATGTTAGCAAATTCAGGAAGAGGGATTAGCAAGTACAGGCCCTCACATATGGTGGGAGCACTAATGGGGGACCCTATTGAAATGTCTGAAGACCTGTATGGCTGTTCGCACTCTTGTCATCTATGGGCATGAGTGTGCAGTTCTATTTCTCCATAAAACCCCAGAGAAGCTCCTGCCCAGGTTCCCCTGAGAACACGACAGCTGCACAAGCAGGAGGCATCACTCAGGACACTCCTACTTCAAGTAGTGCAGCTCATTATCTCCCTTCCCCACACATAAGTAACTCCCCCCCACTCCATGTCCCTCTTTCTGTCAACATTAGCGGCCACCTAAGCTAGAAATGGCTTACCTGATCATTAATCATCTGAGTTATTTCTGCCTCCACTCTGCTCTTCTGGGTCAGCACATCCCATGGGCTGGAAAATGGCCTCCAGTGTCCTTCAGCAAAGGGCACAAAGAACTGCTTGGCCATTAAACCCAATGGACAATGTTCAGTCCTTAGCCTACTTGACCACCCACAGCCAATGTAAGAATCTACAGTTCTCAAAACATCGAGTTCCCTTCTATGCAATTACACGATTCTCTTCCATCCATCCTGTTTCCCTGGTCACATTCTGTGCTCTCTTTGGCCCGCCATTCTTTAATTGCTCATGCTGGCTCCTGGCCAGAGTCCTCTTCCATTCTGATTCCATCCACACATCCTGGGTGATAGCATCTACTCTGCTAGTCTTCAATTACAGCTAATATGCTGATGGCTTGACACTTATCTGATTCCAGATATCTTGACTGATATCCAAATTTATCTCTCTTTATTGGATATATCTTAGAAAATATCTCCCAAGAGCTTCAAATTCATTTAAACTGAATTCAGCATCTTTCCTGACCCCACTGCCTATTCACATGCTCTGGTTGTTACCTCACTAAAGGGTGCATTTCATTATCTGTGCCTGAGGGTCATCTGTGGTACCTTCCTCTTCCTCCTAGGAACATTTCTCTGGTAGCCCAGCGTATGATGTCTCCCAGGAGTTCTCCAATCAAATTTCTATGTTCTGTTGCCACTGTCTATGGTAATAGCAATACATCCCCAATAATCACTTTCTAACCTCTTCCCCCTCCCCACTGCAGGTGGTCAGAGAGGGTCTTTCTGAACTGCACCTTTTCCTACAACATTGCTTCCATGACAGAGCTCCTGTCTTTTGTCCTGCTTTGTTTCCGTCTCCCTCCCCTATCTAGTTCTGTACAGACTGGCACCTCACTTCATGCAGGAAATACTGGCTCCCGGCTTCTTTTGGTGGCTGTATGAGCCACTTTCTTCGTTACTGTGACCAAAACCTGTCAAGGAGCAACTCAAGATAGGAGATACTTATTTGGACTCATAGTATACATAGACAGCCCACTATATTAGACAAAGCAGGGTGATGGCTGTGGCTTGCATCTGCGTAGTAGGAGGCCACCTTTGCACATCTGGGAGCATCAGGAAGCAGAGAAATGGGAGTGCTGAAACCCATCAGATTTTCTACTTCTATCATTTCCGGGACTGTAACCATGGGGAGAGTGCCATCCGAGTTTAGGGTGTGTTTTCCACCCTAGTTAAACCTCTCTGGAAACACTTTCATAGACATTACAAGTGATTCTGAATCTCAGGCTGACAGTGAAGATGAGTCATCACATGACCGTAGTCTTAAAGCATGGTGCCTACATCACCCTCCTTTCTATTTTTCTTCCCATTGTAACCTTGGTGCCAGTCTTTCAAAAGTGTTCCCCATTGGTATATTAAGCATTTCTTTGAAATCCTCATTGGGCCAATATAGCAGTGACTCATAATAGCCGAGTCTTGGCATCTATTTCTTATGTATTGGGCAGTAAGCTTCAAGTGGAAGAGAATATCACCATCTGTTCTCCAGATCTACTGCAGTCCTCAGTTTCTAGAAGACAATATATATGTGTAGCCTAAGTGAACAAATGAAAGGATATGTTCTTTGCACTCTTGCCATATTGATTCTAGTTAAAACACAAAGCTCAACCTATGGCCTTTCTTTAAACATTTCAATTACTACGTTGAGCAGAAACCAAACCTTCTAGCTGGACACTTTGGTGTCCATGATCTACCCCTGTGCTTTTCTAGTTGTTGCCCCTAGTATATATTTTATTCTTCCCTGAACAGCTTGTGTTTCACGTGGATTTGCTCCATTTATTTTCACCACTGTGTCCTGGCTCAGGCTGTTTCTCGTGTTCTCAGAGTATTCTTCCCGTGCATCTCAGCCCTACCTCTTACTCTAAACCCAGTACCAATGACATCTATTCCACAGAAGTTTTCTCCCAATGGTTCTCCATGTATTACATTGCTAGGAAACTGCTGGAGCCTTGGCCTCTAGTGCAGCTCAGATGTACAGTGGGCAACATTGAGGGGGAAGACAGGTCCCTAAGGATTTCCTAGTAGATGACTCCATGTACCTTAAGAAAGTTATTGCTATATATCTATCTTCAAGTTCTTATGTTTGCTCTTCATCACCCAAACCCAAGCCATATCACTTTTCTGACAGTAGCCAAGAAGAGGAAAGACAAACAACTATTGTAATCATTAACTCACGTGTACCACAGTTACCTGGACTGGACCCACACAAGAACAATCTTATCAATAATCAGCCAAGGAAGGAGAGGCTCACAGGGCCCTACTGCTCACCTTGGAACCAGTGGCAATTAATAGATTTAGAAAAACATTTAGTTGTGTACTCTATGCTGAGCCCACAAGGCTCTAATATATTGCTCTAAACCCACAGTGATACAGAAGGCCCTGGTGAATCTCAAACAAAGAATCTCAAAACAAAGAATATCTGAGTGTATACTTCAATGTTTTAAAACATGAAGCTATCTTAAAAGTGATATTAAGTTAATAGAAGCAAATTACCAGAAGAGATGGCAACATCGTATTTAAAACCACAGAGCAAAGACTGATAGGATAAACATCTGGGTGTAATAACAGTATGAAAGGCTCAGAGGAAAATGACTTCGGAGAGAGGGAAGGGAAGAGAAGGGAACAGGAATTAGGGAGCAGAGACTTGGTTTCTTTGCAAAGTAAAGAATGAATCAGTTTAAAGCAATATAACTAATACCACCTTAAAGACACATGAAGCAGGGGCTGGAGGGACAATTCAGTGGTTAAGAATACCAGCTGACCTTACACAGGACCTGGGCTAGATTCCCAACACTCGTATGGCAGCTACAACTGTATCAGGGAATTTGATGTCCTCTTCTGGCCTCCACAGGCACCAGGCATGCATGTGGTACACAGATATATGTGCAGACAAACACCCACACACAACGTAAGTACATTGTAATGAAAGACGAGACTGTAAAAATCTGTTTGGCAGGTTTCACAATTCAAAATATTTTATTTTAAAATAATGTTTTACTTATTTAATCTGGGAAGGCATAAGAAGTCGGATCATAAGAGAAACATTTACCTCAAGCGATGTCTGGATGGTGCGAATTTGACAAAGTAGGAGCTGCTAGTTTTAAATGAACATGATTTGATAGTTACAGAACGTAGCACTATGAACAGCTGCTACAGCCCTGGGGAGGAGGGGCTTGTTGCTGAGTTCTTCTTTTCAAAAACCTCCTTTCCTGGAAAAAGGAAATGTTTCCAGGAAGAACCTCTATCGTTTATTGAATCTTTCTCTAGAATAACTCTAAAATTACTAGTTTTTCCACCTCCAAAAACATGAAATCCACCTGCTTCCACTAATTCCCTTTACACTCCTTGGAAAATTAACTTACAAATATCACCATCTGATGGCCATAGAGAGCATGCAAGTCAATAGGAAAAAAATAAACACTGCATAAAGAAATAGGTAGGAAGAAGGACACGGATGGATGGCTCTCAGAGGTAACCCAGCTGGTTGATAAATCCATAAAATTAAACATAATTAAAACACCGAGATGTTCCTTAATCAGATTGACAAAGATTAAAAATAAAAGAATATTGAAAGTCAGTGAGATGCACACTTATAGAGAGCTAATAAATAATATGAATTGATTTCAACTTCAGAAGAACTTGAAAAGGGATTTTACCCAAGGAAAACAAAATCCCAGCATTGCATCAAAACACTATTTACTATAGTAAATAAACAAAATAGGGTAAGTTAGATGGCCAGCCCTAGGAGAATGAATGGTATACATTATTATGCATTTTGTTATCAATATTGAAATAGAGTATGTGTCATCAATGTTATTATTAAAAATGCAATCAGTCAGGACTAGAGAGGTAACATAGCAGTTAAAAAGTGCTTCCCACAACCATCTCTAACTCCAGTTCCCAAAGATCTGAGACCCTTTTCTGGAATCCGTGGGTACTGCATGCATGTGATGTACATTAACACATGTAGGCTCAAACTTATATACATAAAATTTTAAAAGTGTGGTCAGTCACTCAAATACTTTCAGGCAGGCAGGTTAGAAAAATATTTCATGCCATAACTAAACAGGTTAGTATAGTCTCGACATTGTTTAAGTTGATCTGTATGTAAAGAATTATATATAAAAAGAAAAACAGCAAATAAGAATAATAGATATTTTGAAATGTCTTTTCTGGTGGCTCTGGGCAGAAAAACTATGCAATAGTGTGTGTGTGTGTGTGTGTGTGTGTGTGTGTGTGTGTGTGTGTGTGT
>JADRCD010224039.1:0-25055 GCA_019843815.1 Montemys delectorum | reverse complement strand
TGTGTGTGTGTGTGTGTGTGTGTGTATGTGAAAGAGAGAGAGAGAGACAGAGAGAGAGACAGAGAGAGAGACAGAGAGAGACAGAAAGAGAGAGAAACAGACAGACAGACAGATAGACAGACAGGCAGGCAGGCAGGCAGGCAGGCAGACACAGAGACAAAGAGACAGACAGACAGAGACAGGCATTTGTGTGTGTGCGTGTGTGTGTGTGTGTGTGTGTGTGTGTGTGTGTATGTGTGTTTATATGGTACATATACAATGTCAGGGGATAAAAGGAATTAAAATGCAAAAACCAGAAGAGAACTTTGGATAATCCATTCTAACATTTTCTTCCTTATTCCTTTGGGGGAGGGTTTCTCACTGAGCCTGGAGCTAACCAGGCAGCCAGCAAGCCTCATGATTCCCTAGTCTCCACTCTCAACAGGAGTGCACAACTGCATGTGGCTCTTATGTGGGTGAGTCAGGATTGAAACTAAGCACCTTTATAAATTGAGCCATCTCCCCAGCCCTGGAATTTTAAGTGTCCCTCCTCCTTTCCCTCCCGTTTTCTTGAATTTTGTTACTTGTTATCATTCTGGAACGGAGCTTTAAATGGACACCCTGTTTAAAGGAGGAAAACAAACGCTTGCCTAGGAGATCATAAGTTGAGTGGAGTGCTGATAAGTTCAGTGTTGGATACACCTGAACAGGGAGAGGACCTAGAAAACATCTGGGGCAATCAAGATCTGCCAGGTGTGATCTGATCTTGATGCAAAGGGCAGGAAAAATGTCTGACCCCAGTAGATCTTAGGATATACCAATGTTAGTCATTGTAACTGCTTCCAAACCCTCAGCCAGGGTAGACTCAGCTAGAGAGAAGTCAGTCTTCTACTCACTTTACATTTAGCTTTGTGGACTCAGTTTGCTTGTACATGAAAGAAGTAACTACTGTCTCTTTTGACTTCCTAACAAGACCTACTCGACTTTAAACCTTGACTGAATGCTGCTGTAACTAAAAATATCGAAAATCAAACTTAAAAAAAAAAAAAAAGGAATCAGTGGTTTAGGCTGAAAGAGCATCCACAAGAACCTCATCTCAGGAGCACCTTCCGGTGACAAATTCGGTCGCTCCCAACACTTTCAAGCCACTCTAAACAGAACCATTTCTAGACAAATGTCACAGAAGCAAACAAGATTAAAAAGGGACTCAGTGGAAACCAGAGGAAGAAGGAAATGAAAGGTGATCACCAGGCTTTTGATTCCGAGTGTCCAAGAAGAAGCTTTTGTCTCTGGTGTCTGGAAAACAATTTTGCCCTGGAAACCAGACACCATGGTTGGAGCAACTTGTGGAGTTGTCTCCACACCCATCACAGTGTCTAACCTGAGCCTCAAATGAAGTCGGGATTCCAGGCATAGCCGGCATAGCTGGCGTATTTGGGTTTGCCTGGGTAAGCGGGATGGTCAAATAGCGTTGTTAACCAAATTCCTACAGAGAGTTTGTGCAAAGGGGTCTGGAAAGGGGAAGGAGACGGTTGGCGCCTTCCTTACAGGGTCAAAAGGCTAATGTGTGTGTGTGGGGAGGGGAGGAGCTCAGGGCAGAGAAGGGAAGGAAGGATGGATCAAGGAATGACTAAGGTGGGAAAGGGGAAGGAGAGGGTTGGGTGCCTTCCTTACAGGGAAAGGGTGGGGAGATGGTTAAGGGCTGGGTCAATAAAATGCCTGGTTAAGCACAGGCCACCACGCATGCAATCCCAAAGCAGGGGAGACAGAGACAGACAGATGGCTCCTTGAAGGTTACTAGTCAGCCAGCTTAATTAAATTGGTGAGCTCCAGGGTCCGTGATAGACCCTGTCTCAAACAAACAAACAAACAAACAAATAATAAGGCAGAGAAAGATAAAGAATGATATCACAAACCTCTGGCTCTCCAGGTAGGTATGCCCACTCTCCACACAAACATGTTCCCACCCACACGCCATACACAGAGAGCAAAGGAGCTTGGTTCCACTTTCTTCTGAGGTGATTTTGATCCAATCAGTTCTTTATCTACATGATTTAGATTTTTAATAGCCATACTAGTACAACACCAATGTTTGCAAAGGTCCCATTAAAAAAAATTAAATAAACATGAAAGTACCAATTAACTTCAACTGTCTGTCCCCAAAAGGCAGTGTCACTTGGCACTGTTAATTGACAGTCAAGCTTCATCAGGACAGACCTGATTGGTTGATCTCAAATGGGTATGGGAGCCAGCTTTCATAAAGAGGAGGGTTAGGTCATGCTTCATCCAAGATGACCTGGGGAATGGCCCTGAAGTCCCTACTTAACACGGGAGAAAGCCCATTGGTAGCCTTGCCTTCATGGGAGAAGACAGGCACATCTAGTGGGGCATGGGAGTGGGAACCAGGTGGGGGGTATCGCTGGTCTCTCCTGCTGCTTTCAACTGCAATCCTTGAGAAGCAAACCTTTTAAATGTACCCTCACCCCTGAGACATAAAGAACCCTACCAGGGACCCAAGAGGCATAGTACCAAGCTCAGCCCAGTAGATAGATATATGAATGATAGCCAAGCGGGCCAGTGAGTGCCGGGTTCACTGAGAGAGGAAGACATTCAATATCTTAACAATAGAGACTGACAGAGGAAGACGTTCATCTTATATTCTCCCCCACACCCAAGTGTGCACACAAGTGTGTATACACACACACACACACACACACACACATTAATTTTTTTAAAATAAGAATAGAGATTAGAGAGAAGGAAAATGTATGTGCAAACTGGACTCAAGCCCCAGAAAATCTAATATCCAAGATCTTTTCATATCCCACCCATTTTCCTATGTTTTTAGTTTTAGAATCTGACCTATTTTTTAATCTAAAAGATCAGTATGCAGAACTGCTCCAAAGTGAGAGAGTTGTGCTAGAAATTCTATGTTGAACTTGGCCTGGTGCTTGACTATGGTAGGCAGAAAGCACTGACACTCTGTAATTGGCCTGACTAGACTCTGCTTTGAATGAACAATTCAGACCAGCTTCGAGCCCTCATTGCGGGGGTCACAAAGATGATTAAAACTGGGAAACAAATCAAGATTAAGTATTTTTTTCTCTCATTTTGATAAAAAATTTCTCTAGAGCTCAATATTTGTTGACATTCATGTTCCAAAGCAAACAACATGCTTTTTGAAAGCAGAGGGCTTCCTCGTGGCTTTTCATCCTTTAAAGCAACAGGATATTAACCCAGGGCTGTATAGATGGCTAGTCCTTCCCCACGGGTCCAGGCATTACCCAGGAAAGGATGCAGTTGGACACACATTGGCTTTGGCTCTCCCTCAGGTTTTGTTGGGTGAAACCTTCTGCTTCAAGATTTCATGTGAACCACAAGATTATTTTGCAACAAACAAAAACAACAAACAAAGCCCTTCACATGAACACAGTGGGTAGTCTGGTTTCAAAACTGTCCTGTTAGTGACATAGGAGATATACCCTGTGCATCCTCATTAGTCTATTCCTTAGGTTCCAGTTACTCTCAGTTTTCTCTTTCCACTCCCACACACCTAGACCTGCACATGTGATATGCAACTGGAGACAACTGACTTTTGGTCACTCCAAAACCCTTCTGCAGTCTGAAGCTCCACTTCTTTGCAAGGATCCATATCCCTACCTCTATTCCAGTCTCCATGGATAGAAGCTAAACTCTTTCACTCTCATAGAAAAACAGACACTGGAAACAGCTTACCGGACTTGTACAAGCTCCGACTTAATGCCGTTTCAGAAGTGGGAAGGCTCTCAATGACAGCTGCTACGTACCCAGTTATCTCTCCCCCTGGTTTCCTCATTACACCAACACATTGTTTTTGTTTTTTGTTTTTTGTTTTCATCACGGCCTCTTACAGAACTCACACATGATGCACACTCAGTTTGCTCTCTACCCGTCGACTAAACGATTGAGTTGAATTTGAATATTTGACTTGGCCTCCATGTCAAGCTCTAAAAGTATCAAGATCAAGCCCTCTATTGCTAGTCCCCAAGAGCAGAAGGGAATGGAAGGAGTTACAGACACTGAGCCCCAGGGCAGGCGCTGGGGGCTTTAGAATATTCCCATCCCTGGAGAACTGGGGTTGAGACTGGGAGCATGCGTACTTTTATTGTCAAACTGTGGGTTTTACCCTTAACACCGGGGAATATTTAAAAACATGGGGGGGGGGAGTTCCAGAAAAAGATGGAAGGAAGGAGAAAGGGAGAAAGGAAGAAGGAAGGGGAGAAGTGGGTTAGAAATGGAGACAATCATTTAAAAGCAGTGTTCTCCTTGAAGGCTATCAGAAACCTTATGTGTCCAGCTGTGCCCAAGACAATAAAACCAAAGCAGAATGCGATTCTAGTCCACTGCAGAACAAGGAGAGACTCTGCTTGGTATGAGGCAATCCCAGGATCATTAGTCCAGCCAGTCCGTCTGAAATAAGTAAATGCGCATTTTAGATGTATGCTTTCGGGCAGCCTGGTTCCTGGCCATTGCTGAGCCTGTGTATGGAACATGGGTCTCAAAGGGGACCTCGATCTTCTTCTTTCAGTATCTCAGCCAAGATTGAGAATACCCAGCTCTACTGGCCAGGACAATTAAGTGATTTTTATTTTCCATAGCAACCCAAGAATGCTGGCGCATTCAGGGACCAAAGTATTCACACTAGACACCATTAATTCTATATGGAAAAAAACTAAGTCAGTAGTGAATGGGGACGTGTGTGTGTGTGTGTGTGTGTGTGTGTGTGTGTGTGTCTGTGTCTATGTGTGTCTGTGTGTGTGTCTGTGTGTGTGTTTGTGTGTGTGTGTGTGCACAGACTTGGGAAATTGGACAAGATAGATATCTTTATTTCTCCCCAGAAGAGAAGTTGGACATGATGACTTCCACGGGGTCTGGCTACACACCCTCATCACTGAGATTTCTTTCTAGGTGCTGTGAGCCCATATCTGACCTGCACGGGAATACAGGAGATAGACAGGTATACTTGTCTCCGAGATGCTACTCTGCAAGTGCTCCACTGAGCTGGGGCTAAAACATTCCCAGGAACACACTGCTGCTGCTTATGGGGTTGCTTATGGGGTTGGAGGGATGAGGTTGGTGAGATGGGGTGAACAGAGGGCACAGTCTGCTACCTGCAGTCCAGGCTGAAAGACAAGCTGTAAGAAGTAACTTTACAAAATGATTCCCCTCCTCTTCTCATGTTCTCAACATTGTTCTTATAGTCTATTATATACTAATATTGAAATTCATGTTTATTTTATATTATATTTATAAATGTAATATATTTATAATATATAGTATATATTTACATTATAAAACAATAATTCTACATAGAATTTTTTTGTTTTATAGAATTAAACATTACTTGTTAAAGGAACAGGATGCTAGATCAATTGTCCAGGAAAAAATAATGGCCAGACAGAGATAGACAGAAATATTAAATGTGGAAACTAATGTGTTTATTTCCTTAATGCTAGTTCAGTATGTTATTCATGTGCTTAGGCAAATTTTAGTTTGGTTTGCAGATATTCACATCTATCTGTTTATCTACCTATCATCTATTTATCTATCATCTATCTCTATCATTTATCTATCACATCTATTTATCTATCATCTGTCTAACTATGTCTATCATATCTACCTATAATCTATCAATATCTATCATCTATCTATCTATCTATCTATTATCATCATCATCATCATCATCATCATCATCATCATCATCATCTATCTCTTTCATATACATACACATTTAGAGGACTGTCACAAGCCAAGGTCTAAGGCCTTCTCATAGGAATTTGCACAACAGTTCAGTCTCTGACAACAGGAAAATTTGAGGACAGCCTTTCCCTTGCTCTGTCTGTAGCCTTTGTCAGCAGCAACACTAACCTTACCAGAAACAAACAACTAACCCACCAGCTCCAGCCTTCACCGCTGGGCTGGGTTTCAAGAACCCAGAGGAAACCTTGTGCTTCTTTGCTGGTTTGGCTTTGCTACTTGGGAGTTAATGTAACAAAGAAGGTAGAAAAGTGGAGTCCTGCACTCTGAGGTCTCCACTGCTCTTCACTCTTCCCCGGGGGCTCTTCCCGTGTGGGCAGGTCAGTAATCTCTGCACTTGGCAAACTTACTTCTGAGTACAGGATGGACAAAACATAGAAGGGACAGAGAAAAAGATTGTTGACTTTGGGGATTTTCATTTCCCAGTGAAATGGAGATACAGCAAAAAAAAAAAATGCATTTGTTTCGGCGACTGTAGGTGTTTGCAGGGAGAGACACATTTTCCATCAAATGGAGAAGTTTCTAGATTCTAGATTTCACAGAGCTGGAGAGAAGGATCAATGGTTAAGAACACTAGCTGCTCCTGTAGAGGACCTTGGATTAGTTCACAGCACCCACATCAGGCAACTCACAACAACCTGTAACTCTAGTCCCAATGCTGTCTTCTGATCTTTGCAGGCACCCGTACTTAGCATGTGTAAGATAAGCAGACACACACGCACGTGCACACACACACACACACACACACACACACACTAGCATAAATACATTTTGAAGTAATAATTGCATTAATTTTCCACATAAAATCTAAATCTTCATATAACATTAAGATTAAAATATAAAGAAAATGAACTAGATGGCCTGCCGTTTCAGAAGTGTAAGGTGGTATTTAAAATCACTTCTAGGTGATTGAAAAGTGAAAAACAGCCTGAAATTATCCAGTGATGCTCTGATTAGAAGTTTTTGGCAACTGTGTGCAAACAAAGCCAGGATTCTCAATTATACTTCATTTAAAATGACATGACAATGCTGTATTTTGCTTAATTATCATATATTTTATTCTTTAAAGCCAGGTTAGTAGTTTATGGTTGTATCCTGCTTGCTCTACCATCTATTTTTATTGTTTTGAAAAACAGAAAATACAATTTTAAAATGTAGATGTTTTTCTTTCTAAATATTTTACAGTCTCCCTGTCACGAAGTTTGACAAGCTCTCGGTCTTCCCAAGCCATCTTTGGGCTGTATTAGATTCAATGTTATTGTCAAATGATTCAGGTAACAATTGCCCAAAGGCAGCCATTGAATGGGATGTGTAACTCCTGTTTTGCTTATATACAAAGTTGGCTTTAGGTTTGTAAATATTTAAGACAAATGACATCAGTCACTAACTACATATGGTAGAGAATTTTTAGAAACTAAAGGCAATTAAAAACTGGATTTACATAAAAAAGTTATTTGGGGAGAAATTCCTACTGAAGCTTTTGACACTTGCAATCTCTCTCTCTCTTTTTAAAGGGCAATGCAGTGTTTTAAAATTTTAATTTAGTTCAAGAAAACTCAACCCCCACCCACCCACCCACCCACCAAAGCTGTGGTATTGCAGGGAAACCTCATGAGGCAAGCTTCAGTCCTGAGCAAACAAAGCCGCTGCATTGATAAACCTTTGAAAAAAAGGGTTTATAATTCAAGCATTGCTGTGACCTTAACTCCAGAGGTGCAAATACAGGGCTATAATAGGAAAATTATGCATTAAAACGAACAGGGCTCTCACAATGTTTTGCGATTTCCATTTGATTGTGTTTCCTAGCTTTCTACGTTCACGTATTTAACAATCATATACAGTTAAACCAAAAGGAAGCTTCTAGTCCCCAAAACAATTAAAATGGGAAACTCTTACTGTCTGTAAATTATATTGTAATAAAGCAATTTACAAACAAAAGGAGACAGCCAAGAGGGTGTGAAGAACACCCTGCCACTAACTAGCCAAAGGACAAAATGATTCTAACATCTGAAAAATTGTCAACAAGAACACCTACATTCTAAAAGCAATGCATCGCGCCTTACATACTGTGTGGTTTGCTTTCGATAGAACACATCCAGGTAAAACATTCATCTGGACTCATTGTCTAAAGCTCACAAAGGGAACACAGGGATACCACACTTGAATTTGAAGAAAAAGAAGAGAAGTGGGGGAGGAAGATACGGAGGGAGAGGAGGGAGGAACATTCCCAACAGAAGATTCAAAGAAAACTTGGCAAAAAGGCATGAGAATTCAATGAAATAATAAACAGGAAAGAAAGGTTTAAAGCTGAAGGAAAGAGACATTTAGGATATTTAAGGACAAGCTATTGTCCAGGAAGCTCCCATGATTTTATTATTCTGAAAAGGGAAAATTGTGAGCTGTAAATTCTTTGAAATTAAAGATTAGTAGAAACTGAAGTGGAAGATTGAATTCTGTGAGATTTTGGTGAAGAGAAACAATCAGGAACTGAATTTTTATTTTTATATTTTTTTAAAGAATTGTTTACATTTGTTTATGTATTGGAGGATGTGCATGCCATGATTTGTGAGGGCTCAAAGGACATCTCGAGGGAATTGTCTGTCTCCTACCACACAGGTACCAAGGATTGAGCTGAGGGGCCACAGTTGGCAGCAAGAGCCTTTGCCTGATGAGCCATCTTACTAGCCCTACATTTATATTTGTGACCAGTTTACAATTAAAGTCTAGATTTCAGAGATTATGGTTGTTCTTCAAGTCTACAGGAATCCAAATCTATGCTTCCCTAACTGCCTATGGGAGAATGACAGTAAAGTCTGCCATCACTGTGGGGGCCATGTTGGGGCCCATGTGGGGCAAAAGGCTTTTCCCTATGCTAATGCTCCAATGAGTGACAAACATCGGGGTAAAATAGTAAAGAAAAAAAACAACTCCATCTGGGAAAACATCATGGTGCTTCCTACTTTTGCTTTTTCTCTCCTTGGGAATTCTAAGACTTACAATGAACAGTACACTCAGCTACCAAGCTGGTTTAACTATGTAACTGTTTTTTGCTACTTTGTGGGTTCTTCTTTCTTCTACCCTTCTCCATCCCTTTCCTTCCACCCTTTCAACTCCCTAACACTAGATAAGAGAGAAAAAAAGAAGAAAGGAAAGAGATCCCTGAATAAAGTCAGGTGTGTGGGCTTGGGGAAGGGGTGTGGAGGGTGGGGGGATCTTATCATTAGACTACTTCTTGCTGATTAGGGGCATCAACATCATTGGGGCAGCTTTGATCTTCACTGTCAGAATAACTAATTTCTTTTTGTTGTTTCTTCTTTGCACATGATGACTTAACAAACTGTGACCAACAACCCACAACCCACCAACAACCAACCAACAATCCAACAACCCTCTCAAGGCTCTAGCATTTATATACCCTCTGAAAAGTCCCTATAATTCCAAATGTCACACAATCTCAGAAACTATCTACAGCCAGCAAAATTATGGCCCTGTTAGAGCACAAGGCAAATCATAGCTGCTGGGAATGATCTGAGGCAGCCACACATCCCACACCTGGGATTAAAACAAAAACAAATTCTTATCGTATTTCTGTGTTTTTTAAAGAAACCGAAATTTCAGAATTGTCACTACAGAACTGTCTAGAAGCAGGGTGGTTGTGATTTGCTTTTTTCAACCATGATTTGTCAGTTTTAAGAGAGTCAGCTTTGTAGAAATGACCCAGGTATAGACCTTGATCCACACTGAAAATAACTTGACAGGCTACATGATATCCAATGGGCAGTCCTAGAAGAAAAGCTACTTCTACTTTGAAATTTCTGTAGAGGCAATTCTATGCAGATTTTAGCGTGTTTAGCTTGGTGTGGTACTCAGGATTAAAGTCTGCATTCTGGTATTTGTGTAAAAAAGTGGAAGTTATTGGTCTTACACAAACAGTGAGGGAAAATATGGACAAAGGTTGCTAACGTTCCAACCAAATCTAAATCATAAGCCCTAGGGGTAGGGTAGCTCAATGGTTAAAGTACTTACCTAGCAAAGTCTCTATGTTTGATTCCATTGTGCATGCTCTCTGTCTCTATCACACACACACACACACACACACACACACACACACACACACAGCCCTATCCCTGTTACGCTCACATTACTATTCTCAATTAGAATTCATCTTCTCATCCAAAGATCATGTAATGCAATGGAAGGGGGTCTTTTTCTATCTCCCGCTTACCTTGCATAAAGTACAGGGTGAAATTTGAAGTTTTCTGTTCCGCCTTCAGTGACGTTTACTTCTGGCAAGAGAAGATGAAGCACACTGCCAGACAAAAGACAGGGGAAAAAAAAGAGGTAGATGCAGAGGGAAGTGGGGTGGGGGTGCTATGCAGTGTGGATGCATAAACATAAAGTTAAAAAGACACTCTTGGTTTCTCCCAGTGAGCATGTCTGACACACAGGCAGACATAGCATTTATTCATTTCCTCATTGAGGCAGGGTCTGAAGCTGTAGCCAGGGCTAACCTCAAATTCATCACAATGCTCTTGTCTCAGCCACCTATATGCAGATAAAAGCTTCACATCAGGATTACCTAACCATGTAAAAATAAAGATCAGGGTCAAGCATAGTGGTACACACTGGTCCTATTAGCATGAGGCGTGATGGGAAGACCAGGAATTGGAGCTCAGCTGGATTACATAGAGCAATCCTGTTTCAAAAAATAAACAAATAAATAAGTAAAATAAAAAAAAAAACCCCACCAAATAACATATTGAACATCGTACATGTCACATGATCAACTTTGCTTTTGAACACAGTTCTCTCAGCAGTGGGATGGTGGGAAGAAGGTAAAGAAGCCTCCTATTCTGAACATTCCAATTTTCTTTCTCACATTAGGCTTTGAAAACTGTGAACACCATTTGGTCACCCTCTCTCCTTTGCTTGGATGAAAGTTGAAAATGAAACCTAGAAAGACTCCGCATTTGCATGTGAGAGGAAACCTATTAGAGAGGAAAGGATTCAAGCTTTGCCTTTCACCGTTCCCTCTTAGGACCGAAAGCAGAGAACTTCTTGGGAGAAAGGCCGGACAGGGCACCCTTTCCTTTAGCTGTGGACAGCACCATGTCTGCTTTGTTCTAGGGGTAAAAATGGTCTGAGCAAGGGCATTTATCCTTTTCTTTGGAAATGGAGTCCCTCTTTTGAGCAAGCTCAATACGGTCCTTTGAAGGAGCAAAATAGCAAAAAAGAAAAATGCCCGACACAAGAAGATGGTCAGTGCAGGGAGCAGACACACAAGGCTAGAAGGAAGGAAGAGGTGAGCATGGAGCGTTCGGTGCCCTGGAACAAGTGCTGAGGAGAGACCACAGCCAATGATGATGGAACAGGACTGGGTCTGCCACCAAGATCTCATAAAGACAGGAAAATCACAGACCTGTAGTTAGTTCTGTTGGAGATGGAGGAAGAGGAGGAGGAGGAGGAGGAGGAGGAGAAGTTATTTATAGCTGGGATCTGTGACAGATGCCTGTAATCCCAATACACTGAGAGAATGAGGCAGGAGAACATTCATTCCATCTCCAAACCAGAAGAAGAGAAGAGAAATGAAAAGTTCCTGAATCTGAACCATAAACCTAAACTAGTGCCTTATAGCTCTGATGAGTTTCTCAAAGCATCCAGTAATAATTGTCGGTGGGGAGTTACCTTCTAGTCCATTGAGCATGAAGTCTGTCTACCAGTGACTTGAAATCCAGGGAAGACTTGCAACAGGATCTCTGTCTGCCTATAGCTCCCTCAGCCACAGGCTTCCTTCAAGCCACAAAGTAAACAGAGCTCAGAAGACGGCACTAAAATGCAGCCTTCAGCTCTAAATATGCAGTAGATAACTCAGACCACCCTGGAGCTAAATCTGGGTCCCCCCTGCTGCGTTTGCACAGGTCTTATTTTATGCCGTTCAGCTCAAGCATGGGTGGTACAGCCACCCAGCCACAGAATAGGGACTGGCAGTCATAGGAACACCTTTAGAGCATGTAGATACAAATAAAAGACCCAGCAGAACAAATCGTAGCTGTTCATTCAGCTTCTACAATCTCAGCGCTCACGCTCCACATGGCTGATATATTCTTAAACTCACAGACTTAAAAAATCTGAAGCTTCAAGTGGTTTCATGGCAGGAAGGTGCAGGGGAGACATGAAAGCGACATGAAAATTTTAAATGCAATTATTTTTGATTAGAATATTTGGATGGAAAGATCTGGAGGGTATTGTTTTTGATAAGACATCCCCACTTGACAAGAGCTGTCACCACTCGAGGATTCTCTGTTGTCAACCAAAGATGAAAGGACCATCAGAAAGAATTAACTTCAGCTTTTAAACATTTTGAAAATGTCACCAAGGTCAGGGAAGATCTATCTTTCTCTCTCTCTCTCTGGCATATTTACCTGATGAGCTTTTGGGTAACAATGCAATTTTACTTTTTGGGAATGGGAGCTGGTCTAAAGTCATAGTAATTGATCTCAGGTTGAGGACAACTGACAAGCAAGGAACCAGTATGATTGGCTGGGGTTTGTGTCAATCACTGCTATTTAAGGTCTAAGCAGGACAAACTAGACTCACTAATAGTGATAACTGGCAACTATGAGGGAGGGTACTGTTGGGTTTCCTGTCCTATTTTCTGTAGTCATTTATTTGGTCTTCAGTTACATGCGAGGCAGGTAGAAAGCTTTTGTGCCTCTTACCTCTGTAGCATGTCTATTGTCCCTGTCTTTTCTGTATGTGTTCAACAGCCACTGCGAAATTCAACAAATCCACACATGTGCATGCATTCACACACACAATGCATGTCAGCATGTAATGCATGTCAACATGTAATGCAAATACTGTTTCAAAAACAACAAATGAGTAGAAAAAGAAGCCAGGCTGTTATTTATGATGATGGCAGTGATTTTTTTTTTCCAAAGAGACATCCGATTTAATACGAGGTAGAAGCTCAGTTTCATTTTAAACAACACAAGGTTTGAAGGTGATTTCATGTTTCTAATGCGCAATTCCTCCTTCTAAAGAGGAAAGCGATACGTTAAAGCGAGTTCAAGTGCTATTGTAGGAAGCTAATTCCCCCTTTCCACACACGATTCGGAGAGAAAGGTCAAGTTCCCTGTCACTTCTCTCTAACTGATGCTCGGAGCCTACGTGCACTGAGCATGCTATATTTAAAAGAAGCCAAGCACTCGGCCATTTTCTGCATCAACTGTATTAATCATAAACCTTCCATCTTGAGCTGAGATGGGGGATTAAGCGTAGATGAGTTTGAACACAGCAAATGCCCAGAGAAGCTTTCTCCATTCCTCACCATTTTGAAATGTAAGTAACTCTTATGGCAGGAAAAACGGGGAGGGGAGCCTACCTCCCATCCACTGTAATTTATAAAGATCAGCTGCTCACAACATGGGAATCTAGTGGCCTTGCCTGCCAGACCAGGCAGGCAGCTGAGTCCTGATCACTGATGAGGAAGTAAAGAAAACAGCAAAGAACAAATCAGGGACATTGAATAGGGAAGATAAATGCAGGATGTGAGTTCTTCTTAAAGAAGCTGCAGAAAGGCACACTGAAAACGGCACCCCTGCATACACAATGGGTTCACTTATGATCCCAACAAAATAGTGTCCTGCAGTTATGCTGGCTTCTTTCTGTCCACTAGACAAAAGCCCAGACATACCTGGGGAAAAGGAATCTTAGCTGAGAAAATTATTTCCAAATATTGGCCTATAGGTAAGTCTGTAGGGTATTTTCTTAATTAATGATTGATGTGTAAGGGGCCAGCCCATTGTGGTTAATGCTACCCCTGGGCAGGTGGTCCTGGGACGTGTAAGAAAGCTGAGAGGAGCAAGCCAATGAATAGCAGAAATTAATCAAATTATTAGTCAAGTACATTATCTTCATGAAGATTGATTTTTGCAAGAAAATGATGGAAAGTAAGCTTGTGTTAATGTCTTCTTGACCAACGGGAAATTACATATTAAAAAAGAACAGACCATAATGGGGACCACAAAATGTTTATATACCTAAAAAAAAAAAAAAAAAAAAAAAAAAAAAAAAAAAAAAAAAAAAAAACCTCATTTAAGTTGCCAGAATTGTTACTAGAATGGCAACACCTCCTTATAGCTACCCAAATGCCACCTTTCTATTCATATAGTCTCACTAAAGGTTCTTAGATAATGACCTATCATCCCCTTAGACTCCCAAGGCCACATTACCTGTGAAGCACTCTGGGCTCTGCATATCGGCCCATAGGTAATACAGCCACAGCTTCAAAAGTTCTGCCTAATCAATCACAATGACAAAACCTATTAACCTGTTTCTAGAAATGAGTTTGATAAGAGATCATAGTTGAACTATCTGGAATCCACACTTCCTGTGAATAGTGCTTATGATTAGACTAATCTACATTCTAGGTAACTCTGCATCTCCAGTTCTCCCCCAGAATCCTCTTAGAAGCAAGGTGGCCGTCACTATCCATCGATGCTTTTAATGTGTGCTTGTCATCAGCACATCTGGGATTAGAAATCTCCAGCTCATCATGAACACAGGATCAGAAAGATATGGGGTTTCTGCCACTATGATCTACGCACTTGGCCAGGGTGTTTACAGTTTATGTGCATTTTTTTTTAAATCATAAACCTAGGATAAAATCATTCTCTGCTGACAGATTAGGACACTGGAGCTCAGAAAATGTCTGTAACTTACATGAATTTCCACAGTTCATCGTGACAGTTAGTATTCAAAAATGTCATCTTAGACACCCTACAGGAGGATTAAAGGACCAAGAATACCTTTGGCTTACATGTGGACTTTAAACCACAGATGACTGCAACTCTTAACTCCTATTTTATACCCCAAACAGACTTCTGTTAAAAGAAGGAATTTGAGTGTTCAGAAGGCACTGCAAGCCCTGCTCACCTTTGGAAGTGAAGCAGTTGCCACACATCCAGCTCAGCTGTAAAGAGGTCATGTAAGCCTTGTATGTCTTTGGTGATGATTGAGTCAACGCTGGACATCCATTCGTCCCCAGTTGTTCCCCTTCAGTGGCTTAGAAGATCACATTTTCTGAAACCGAACATTGGCCTCATGTATGACAAAGGGAATGAGGTAAGATGGGTCATGGCTGCTTACAGTTGACTACAGTGGATAGCTAAGAGGCCATTCATGGGGCTATATTTTAAATCAGAAATGTCTAGTCCATTAATACACTGACCAGCTCCCTTATGGGTGGTGTTAGAGATGGGAAGATAAGGAAAATGAAATGTGAAATTTATGTTATGGAAAAAAATTCATGAAAAGGATACCTTCAAAATCCTACCTCAAACCTATGAAAATTAATAAATAATAAGCTCTATAGAAAAGAGAGATGAGCAAGTCTATAAAGCTATCCACTGTTCTGACAATATTTTTACTGATTCTGAACTCAGAAAATCACCTTCTTCCAGGGCCTGAAATGGATGCCTTCCAGTGTTTCCAGTCCTCTGCTTCCCTATACAACTTTATTTCTGCTTCTTCCTGCTGCCCAGCCTCAGCTGAAGACCACAGGTCATGTTCACCTATACCCCCACTGCGTTTCTACCAGGAAGGGTCCCGTGTGTTTCCTGCCCACTTAAAACCATCTGTTAGCTCCACCCACAGACTATCAATGCTCTACAATGTTTTCTGAGCACCCACAAGACTCCCTGTCCCACGTTTCAAACTTTCATCAAATAATGCCCTATAAATGTTATGTTAGTTGTTTCTCTAAATTTAGGACCTCTGCTTAAGTTTCTTGTATGAGTCCAAATTCCCTACCACTCTGATAGGCTTGAATAAATAGTCATTAATCAATAGATTGTATTAATCTATAGACTAGCTTTAAAGATCCAATCCTACATCTCACTGGACAGGTGGGGACACCCAGGAGACTGGAGAGAGCTAAAGAAGTTGAAGAAAGCTGTATTCAATAGCATTTAAAGAATAAAACCTAAAGAAGGTATATCTGTGTCTTGAATTGGGATTTATAAATGAGTTACTGATATCCAGTGTCCTCGAAACAAAAAATCAAAAACCCAATGATGGATGACTTTTCTCCTGGGTATCTGCCACTTACTACCTTTTACCCTTTTTACCAAATTGTCTGTTTGCTTTACAGCAATCTGGAAGCTTCTATACATGGAGTTATGGAATGTGTATACAATAAAGGCTCCCAGTTAGCCTAGCCTCTGTGAATGAGCAGGAATCCTCAGTGTCTCACCAGAATGGTGGGTGAAGGCTCATGCCGTGTTCTAAGAGGCCACCTTTCTGACCTTTCACCTCTTAGTGAGAGTACTCCTCATGGACTGAAGTTGGCCAAGCTGTATCCTTATTTATCAATTTCTCTTCATGACACTTTTGGTAGTATCTGAAAGGACTACATGGGATTGCCATTCAAGACTCTAAAACTGGCTACAAATTTAAAAGAAAACACTTTGCAGGAACTCAGCACTTATTAGTAGTGGGTGAGTGGGAGAGGTGAGGGACAGCAGAGCTGAACCAGATGTTTACATGAGGCACCATTTGGTGGGAACCCAAGCAAGGCCTTTAACTATCTCTCAGAAAACTGCTACATCTCTCTGTACCTTGGTCTCTCTACAGAAAAAAAAATATGTATCATAGTAGCCATCTTACAGGGGCTGTGATTAATAAATGGATGTTGAGCTTGATTTGTCTAGAATGACAGATCACTATGAAGGGTAGAAAGGACATCAGGAAAGGGAGTAAGAAAAGCGATTCCATTTCTATATGGTCATTTGGCCTAAGTCACTATCTTTTATTTCTCTGTCTGGAATTCTAGAATATTGTCTCCCTTCTGCACACAGCATTACCTGCTATTCTTCCCCATTTAGATACGCCAGGCTGCCAAAGTTCTAGGTCTCGACAAAGCTCTGCCGGATAAAACAAATATTTCATTAACAATCTGTCCCCAGGTGCTACAGATGTTCCACCTGAAATGAAAGTAGAAATTCATATGGTCTCACCCTCCAGCAGTCTCATTCTCTGGCAAAATAGAGGTTTAATTAAGGTCAAATCTCCCAAGCCATAGCACAGGATGAATTTAGGTCAGTTCAAACAGGTATTCTAGTTAATTTGTTCTAAATGGTTGTGTTTATACGGTGAGGGAAGGGAAAGGCCTTTGAAAAATGAAGGCTCCTGGCTGGAATAAAGTCAGAGAGAAGAAGCAAAAGCCAAAGTTCTAGACATACAGAACACACACCACAGAAAGACAATTTCCACAGAGGGAAGAAATGTCTATGTAATTCCCTTATTATAGTGGGGACTGAACCCCAGGGCCTTGCATATATTCCAGAACTTTGCCAGGAAAGTACTCTGCCACTTAACTATAGCTTAAGCCTTCTTCTACTCATTTGCTGTTTGTTTTGTAACAACGTCTCCCTAAACTGTACAGGTTGGGCACTGGACTCACTACATAGCCAGGAATGCTTTGAACTTGCAACTCTCCTGTCTCAGCCTCCAGATCAGTTGTGAGGGTAGGCAGGTCCCACCATGCCTGGTTTGTGTCTATGTAATTTTCAACTATAAATCAAGTTATCTATGAAAACCAATTATTAGTATGTTCTTGGTGATGCCAAGAAGGAGTTGAGTCAAAAGGAAGAACCCAGATGGAAATCTACTAACAGTGTTGGTGTTTCAACACCACCATAAAAAGTAGCTCCACAAACCAGAAAATCAGATAGGAGACAGGCTAGGAGAACCTGAGCTGCAGCAAGGAGCAGAGAGATGCTTCATGGGGTAAGAGTGTTTCCCACTCTTACGAAGAGCTGAGTCCGGTTCCCAGCATCCACACTGAGTGGCTCACAACCACCTATAATACCTACAGCTCCAGGGGAACTAATGCCCGCTTCTGGACCCTGGAGGCATAGAGACATACTTGTGCATACACTCATGCAGACAGAAATTTAAATAAGTAAATACACATCATCTGATCTGAGGGCTGCTCTCAGTGCATACTGATAGAGAAGAATAGAGAAGAGCTACAGCCTGTTCCCTGGACTCTCTCACATTCTTGCCTGGTCATTTTCTTCTTCTATGTTTCCTCTCTCCTGTTTTCCTATTCTTTCTTGCTTAGCTATTCTATCACTTCCCCTCAAAGAGGGTTTTTTTTTTTTTTTTTTTTTTTTTTTTTAAGAGTTTGAGATGTTAGACCAGTGGAATGGCTCAGTGGGATCTGAACCTGCTCAGTTGAAAAGGAGTCTCAGAAATTGTTTACTGACTTCCACTTGTGCAGGATGACACACCTGTCCCCGGCCACCCATGCACACAAATAAATCAATAAACCAGGTATTAAGATTTTTAGAGGCTTGAAATGTAGCATTCATTCTAAGCATCCCTGTGCAGTTTCTGCCTACTGGGTTTATACACAGGACCTGGACATTCCACCTTCCTTTCTCTAGAGAGTTCTGCCAGCTGTCCAGGAACACCGGGCATCCATTCTCCCTCTGGAGCTATCCATGTGTCTCTGTGAGCTCCATGCAAGCCAGGCCCTGGAAGCCCAATATATTTACGCTCCTCATCAGCACCCAACAGACACATTTACCCTTAAACATAATGTTTATGGTATATTCTCTGACTCTCACCAGTAATATGTGCTGTTTTTATCTCGGTCCAAAATGGCAAGACAGCAGATAATGAAACTAGTTGCCTAATTGTCCCATCCAGAAGGGCACGTTGCATTTTTAAAGTGCGACATATTTTTCCCATCTAATTCAAAATTGGGCATATTAAACTTAAAGACTGTTTCTAGCTTCTGTTCATGACAGGCAGAGCTCCCCAAGGGGTGGCTGCCTTCAAAGACAGGTAAATGAGGGCCCATATAAAACAGCCACGTATTGATGTTGTAGTAAAATTCCAGAAAAATACATTGGCAGACAAGTAAATTTGTCACTAATAATTTAATGTAATTTCCCTAAAATGGAGGTAATGTGTATTCGGGGACTACGCCCCCAGGGTTTACATCAAATGTGCGTGTGGAAAACGGTGAAATAATATTTTTTTAAGCGTAGATGCTTTGTCTGACATGTTGGTTTATGGTGAAATTATTCTTCCAAAATGAAATTGGGGTAGAGGGAAGCTTGAAGTCCCCGGTCTGTGGTGTCCTTCTGCTTCCAAATCTTTCCTGGTGGTGGCTGAGAAGCGACGACTGACTGGAAGCTGGGGACATTTGTTTGCTTTTTATTTCCCCCTTAAAATGATATACTGCAATTACCAAATATTAATGAACCAATCATGTGGCAAATAGTATTTCCCGTGTCACTCTGAGTTATAGAATCTAATATTGGGCTCATTTGAAACATTTCAAAGTTGCATATTTTTTCCCCCTTTGCAAAGTGACAGCTCAAATTGTGTTTAGCTGCATTCATCCAACCACGAGCAAATCAAGTATAAAAATTTCATTTTGTCTAAGTGTTAATGCAATTTTTTTAAGCTCATATCCCGGGATGGCTCACTTTGTGCCATGCAGGATGATATTAGATGCTGCTTATACACTATTATCAATTATATTACATGGTCTGAGAAAATTTTAAACTAGGACCGGGGGAAGGCCCAAGTCATGAAATTCCAAGAAAGGAAAAACACAAAGCAAGCAAGGAAAAAAAAAAATCTTCTTTTCAGCTGTTTCTAAGGTTTTAGTGTTTATGTTTATTTTACAAATAGGCTGATTTCCAGCTATAAATCTGAATTTCATTGCTGCTATGGTGGGCTTAATATACAAAGAGACCTGCAGTATGCAGAGGTAATAAGGACAGACACAGCTGCTATACACTCGGCTGTGCTCCAGGGTCAGGAGCACAGGGAGGAGAAAACGTGAACACTGGAGGGGAGGGAAAGCTGCCCGAAGGTAGACCCATCTAAAGGGTGAATTAATATCAACGTCAAGATTCTAGAATGTCCATCATTTTTCTACAGAATATTGACAGGGCGAAATGAATTCAGCAGATAATAAAGAATCTATCCCCCAGAAGAAGAAAAAAAGAAAAAGAAAAAAAAAGGAATCTGGCAAACATACAGACTTCATAAGCCCATCTCATCAAGTGTGTGAGCTAAATATGCCTACGCAGGAAGAGCCCCATCAAATTTTGTGAGCTGTAAGATGCCCCCTCACCCCACCCACCATTCAAGGGACCCTATGCTTCCTGACTCCTTCTCTGAGGTATGAGGTCAGCTGTTGCCTCATGTTCAAGACATTTCTTTCTCCCTCACATCTAGCCTCACACCTACTTCCACATGTAGGACAGATAGAAGTGTAGAAATGAATGCTGAAGGAGAAAAAAAAATTCCAAAGCATCAGTTATGGCTCCATCTTCATGGACTCAGGCCCTGGAAAAACTCCATCTTTCTTATTGTCACATTTCCAGTGAATGCTCTACATCCTCTGCGAGGCAGGGGGAGTGATTTTTATTTTAGGTACCTAACGAAAAAATGTCTGGATTCTGAAGTCATTTGAATACAATATAACTGTGGTGCCAGGAGAGACACGGTGTGCCGTGTGCTTTATTTACTCAACCAAGCCACCGCTGGATCTGCATCATTTGAGTTTATAAATCAAGCACAGAGAGCGTGCTTGAGTTTCGGAAAGCTGCTGTTTGCACAAAGCTGGTTATGTTTCCTGATAATTCAGAATAATATTTGAAAAACCCTCTTCCCCAACGAGCAGGCACACGCCTCACAGTGAGACGGCGGCTCACACCTGCCATGCTTGACACATCTGTACTTCACAAAGTTTAGGTGGAATAGATGTAACTTGAGTTTGCCTTCAAGTTGAGGATTCTGGTTTAAGAAATCTGTGAGAGAATTAAGACCTGCTCTTCCAAAGCAAAGTAAAGACTTTACTTTCCTACAATAGCATTGAGAGGATGGACCAGTCACATCCACATCTAGGGAGATGGAGACAGTAGCCTCACATCATTTCCCAGGGATTTGTAGTTCAGATGACAACCTACAGTTGAAGCAAAGGTATTCAAGCCTCATGAGTCCAAGGAGAATACACGGAACCCAGGAGGGCCTCTTCAAATGCAGAACCTGATTGGGTGTAGTTAGGGTGGGGCCAGGGGTTCTATATTTCCAGTCAACTCCGAGTGATGCTCAGAACTCCTGATTCTGAACACACTGGGCAGCACGTTCTCAGAGCTGCCCCCTCTTCAGGATACGAACACACTTAGAGCATGCTAGCAGAAGACTAAGTGATGGACTCAGCTACTCATAACTAGGATGGACGCAGGTGAAGAGGGGCAGCAGACAACAGGCCATAAAGGAAACACACCCAGCCCTTGGTGGCCTTCAACTCCTTTCTTTGTACAACAGGTTTTGAACCTCTTTCTGAAAAATCTTCATAGGAAACGTGCACCAATATTTTCCAACCTAAAATTGGAATATATATTCTAATTTGAAAATCTGTCTATAGAAACATATTTTTAAGTATAAAAAGTATCTATGTTGTTATTATATAATAACATGATACATATATATGTATGTATATATGTATACATATACTTATGTATATCATGATATAAAGAAACTAAAGAAAAGAGGCCATAAATTCAAGAGAGCAAGGAGACTACAGGAGGAGCTAGGGGGAAGGAAAGAAAAGATTATATAGTTATACTTTAATTTAAAAAAATAAAATAAAAATAATTTAAAAGGTAGAAAATTGAAGTTACATTCAGACACTGGCATGATCGATGACCTTCATTAAAGAGAATTAAATCCCATGAACTGGAGCCATCTAGAAGACCTAGCCTATGTAATTGCCAAGGGACAAGTTAGGGCCCTTTGCTTCAAATACTCTTTCCACTGGGATTCATCTCTTTTTTTTCACTTGATAAACACTCCTCATTTTCTGTGTGTGCATATTTGTACATGTGAGGGTATTCCTGTACATGTATGTACATGCATGTGAAAGCCAGAGGTCAAAAGTGAATTTTTTCCCTTCTTTCTCCCCTGACATAAAAGGAAAACAGTTGCTATCATGATTATCAAATAGAAACCCATACCACCTCATTTGTCTTTGAGAAAGGGTCTCTTAAAGAATCTAGAACTCACCAGTTGGCTAGACACTATGGCCAATGATCCGCAGGGGTCCTACTGCCTTTGCCTCCTGAGCACTGGAATCACATACAACCTACCATGCCCAGATTTCTATTATGTGGACACTGGGACCTCAAACTCAGGTTTCCATGCCTGTGTAGCAAGCACTCTACCAAGAGGCACATGCTCCCTACTTCTAGAGTAGCAAACATTTTCTTTAAAAGGCTCAGCAACTCCTTGACCTCCATCAGCTTTGTATCCCTCTCCATCATGGTGAAACTCACACCTAGGACTCTGCCCTTTCTGATATCGTGGCTTAGTTTTGTTTTCCAGACGTTACTCCTAACTCTCATGACCTCCCTCCATGTACAGGGCAATGGATACTAATTGAGCATTGATGTCATGTCAGGCCCCATGTAGAATGTAGGGTTCAAGGGTTAAAGACAGATACAATTAGTTACAAGTCTGATACAATATAGCATCTTGGTTTCCAGCCTTTAAAACAATGTTATAGTATTACAAAAAAGACTGACACCAAAATGACTTTGCCGTTAGGATCATCTAGTAGAAGCAAATACTATGTTCTAAAGGAGATAGGGAGATAGGAGACTTCCCCCAAGAGAATGCCTAAGCAGTGACAGTTCCACTGAAGAGGAGAGTTAATAATAAATACAAAGACACAGACAGAGGCCACAGCCAGGTGAATAGATGTACTCAGAACTGATTGATGAACCTGGGAACAGGCAGAGGAGAGAGGGGACAAACCGAAGAGATAAACAAAGGTCACAGGTGAAGGGTCTTATTTACACTGTGATGTAAAAGACATCACCAGATTTGCATTTGGGCCACCCATGTGCTGCTACCATGGAAAAGCTCACAAGTTCTCTTAAGAGATGTACAGAGAGAAAACAGCTGATCAGTCTTTCAAGAGGAACTTGACTTTTGAGTCTTATGATTCTTGCTTGCTTGAGTGAACGATCTTAAGGTATGCAAAAAAAGGGGGGCACCTCCTAAACTAATTAATCATACAAATGATCACATCTAGGAATGTCTTAGTGAGATTTTTAAAAACATATATTTCACAAGTTAGATTTAAAGTATTCATAGTAAAGGAATAGATTGTAATGCTTGACAATTGTAGGTCATTTGGATTTGCATCTAATTGTTTTACTTTTCATCGTGCGTGGAAGTGTGGAATGTGTAAGGAGCTCAGAGGGTCCTGAGGGTTGGATCCATATGACCAGGTTGGCACAAATGTCTTTAGCTGCTGAGCCATCATCTCATCAGCCCCTTGCTAGGATGCTAGAGAGCAGGCAGCAGTGGAGAGATGGCTCTGAGGTGGTGGGAAGACATGGGCTGTGCTAATACTAGACTTGGGCATACTCAGAGCTAATGGTGCACATCCAGGTGAGAACCTTGATTGGCATTCCTCAAACCCTATGTACCTTTTTATTTGTTTCTGAGACAGGGTCTCTCTCTGGCCTGGAACATGCCAAGTAGACTACACTAGCTGGTCAATGAGTCCTAGGGATCTTGCTGCCTGTTTCCTGAGCACTGCAATTACAGCCATGTGCCACTGCTCTTTGATTTAAATTATTTAACATGGATTGTGAGGATTAAATTCATGTCTTCCACTTTGCAATACATGCACTTAACATAATTAATGTAATCTCCTCAAATCATATATGTGCACTGAGAGGTGGAGAGTATAAGTGTGTGTGTATGCCTGTGTGTGTGTATGCATGTGTTCATTTTTAATATGGTAATACTTTTATGTTTTCATTGTAATTATAATATAATGGCATTTCCCCTTCCCTTTCCTCCCTTAAAACACCCCTCTCCACCCCTCCTTACTCTCAGCACTCTTTGGTTGTTTGTGGGTTTTTGTATGTTTTTATGTTTTTTTGTGTGTCTTAATTCTTTTCTCAGGGCTGGAGAGATGGTTCATTTAATGCTCTTTCGGGGCTCAGTTCCTAACATCAACGTCAGGTGATCCGTAATTGCCTAGAACTCCACGTCCAAGGGATCTGAGATCTCTGGTCTTTTTTTGAGCATCTGGACCCACAGGCACATGCACTATGTGTGCATACACACACACATATTTAAAAACAATAAAACACATCTCAAAAATTATTTTCAACAGTTTTAAAATGATAGTCCCTGGGGTTCAAATTATGGATCTACTCACAGGAAGAAAAAAAATTTCATATGTCTATTTTTTAAGATTGAAAAAATAATTTTCTGGATAGGGTTCTGGCCCAAAAGAGCTTGTCTTTGAGCCTATGTGAGTTTTCTATATCAGAAAATAGGGACCAGAGGGAGGAGAGAAGAGCCAGACCATGTGAGTACTGAGAAATTAATTTATTTTAATTTTTAATCGTCTGTGTCCTCTCCTGCACCATGCTCTAGGCCTGATATGACTATGTAGATTCGCAGTTAATGATGACTCTCTTTGATGCCAGCTATAGCTTCAGAGAGTACAGGAGTCTGTTTTATTTGTTCTGATTCATATCAGCCTCTGAGTTTCTTGGTTCATGGTGTCTCTCCTACTGCTTTCAATGGCATTTCCGTTCCTTAAGCAGCCATCCTCAAGAAGCAAACCTTTTTAAAATGCACCCCCACCCCTCTCCAAGATAGAAAGAATCCTACCAGGGACCCAAGAGGCATAGTACCAAGCTCAGCCCAGTAGATCTATGAATGATGGCCAAGCGGGCCCTTGGAAGGAAGGAGTGTGTGGCTGTATAAATCCTGATGCAGGAGGACAATGAATCGCCAGGACGCACACAGCCCCATACCTGCTGTCACAGACTGTAATAAACCCCTGCTGCTGTTCCCGTGACAAAGTTGATCCCAAAGGATAGAAAGCAGTGATGGGGACTATAAATCTAGTCCAATTCCTCCCACCTCCTGTGTGGCGGTGTGTGTGTGAGCGCGCGAGTGCGCGTGCGTGTGTGTGTGTGTGTGTGTTTGTGTGTGTGTGTGTGTGCGCGTGCGTGCATAAACAAGGCCACCAATACATAAATACAGAGCAAGGTGCAATTCATCTCCCACAACACACCCTGTTTCCACTCCTGCTCTGCGTGTTGCCTGGAATTTCATGTAGTGTTCAGAAGGACTGAGTTTGCCCAGCCCTGTGTTCAGAGTGAATATCCGGGGTATCAGACTACAGCAGATTCAGACATTTCCTTTTTCTTTCT
>JADRCD010224038.1:20887-34217 GCA_019843815.1 Montemys delectorum | reverse complement strand
TTTTCAAGACAGGGTTTCTCTGTGTAGCCCTGGCTGTCCTGGAACTCACTCTGTAGACCAGGCTGGCCTCGAACTCAGAAATCCACCTGCCTCTGCCTCCCAAGTGCTGGGATTAAAGGCATGTGCCACCACCGCCTGGCAAGGCTGGGTTCTTTTAAAAGGCTCATCCTAGTCTTTCTCTGTTTCCTTTCCACCATGTTTCTATCATGGGGTGCCCTTGGCCTTGATGCCCTGCCCTCTAGAACTGAGGAATGCATTTGCTCATTATAAACCACTCAGTTAAGAGGTCCTTGGTGGCAGAAGCACCAAGCAAATCAAGACAGCTACTGAGGTACACATGGACTCAAAGCTGGCACTTGGCAGAGATGGATCCAGATGTGGTGCTCCTGTCCTGTGGGGCTCTGCAAGGCAAACATGGTACAGAGAAAAGCATCCTTCATCTCTGTGGGTACAACAGAGGCAGAAGCCTACCTGTGGGGACTGGGGGGCTATGAGAGGTGAGGCAGGACCAGGCCTTTCTTTTTGGTTTGTTTTCTTACCCTGACTGACCTGGAACTTACTATGTAGACTAGGCTGGCCGAGAACCTGTGACCCTCTTGGCTCTGACTTCTAAGGGCTGGAATCACAGGAATGAGTCACAATGCCTGGTTCCAGCTGAGCCTTTCTGACCTTATACTAGAGTCCCCAAATTCTCTGTCCTATGTTCATTTCCCCCCACCCCTTAGGCCCTGGACCTACACTGTGTCCCACACAAGGGCAAACTCCAAGGGTGTCTTAACACAAGCCTGGCTTCTCTGGATATGACTACTCACCCCCCTGTGGGGGGAAAGAGCTGTGTGGTAGAATTTCAGAACTGAGTGGGGACAGCCCAGTGACCTCTCCCCTTTCCACCAATGAAAGGCAAGTGAGCTTCAGCTGTGTTCTCCTGACTCTCCACATGACAGTCTTCTTCGTGCTACCTCCCTCAGAAGTCCTTGGGCTCCATTAGATGAACCGCTTTTCTCTATCTGCACTTCAGTTAACACACACGGCCTGTGGCACTTCGTACTAGCCTGTCACTGTGCCTTGCCCCACACTCTGCCCCAGCCAGACGGAAAGTCAGATCTGACTCACTCTTTGCCTTGCTCACACAGCTGCAGTGGAGTTTGGATCACTGGATTGTTATTTGAGACAGCATCTTGCCAGGGTGGCACTGAATTCTCCATCCTCCCACCTCGGCCTCCGGAGGGCTAGGATTACAGGTGTGCACTAGCACATCTGGCCTTGCAGTGCTGCTGAGGCTCCCTGAACTGCCATGTGGTATTGCCTTGCTCAGCATCAGTTCCCCTTTCTTAGGGTAGCAGCCCTCCCTACACTACTATCAGGCGCAGGCCTGACTTAGGGATCCATTAGGGATCCATTATTTCATCTGCCTCAAGATGGACATGTGCCCAATGGTGACCCACTGCAGCCAAGCCCTGAGACATCTTCTGGAACTGTGGAGAAACAGCATCCTCCACTCTGAGTGTGAGACTAAGCCAAAGGACACAGGGCTACAGCTGTTGGAAGCTGGCTGGCCATACCAACGGGGAAACCTGTCTGACAGGGAAGCAGCAGAGATGTGCTGACAAGGCATGCCTAAGGCCAGTTATACTCCTGGACATTTGCTTCATGAATCAATGGATTTCTGTTCTGGCTTAATTAAGCCAGCTGATGAGTTTATATAACTCTCAAGCTAGACTCCAGACGAGTGTACCTAAAACCCATCGAGAAAGCCACAAGCTCCTTGAAAGCCAGCCCCTGCCTTAATCATCTTGCTATTCCCAGCACTGAGCCAGGGGGTGACAAATGCCGGTGAATAATTCCTTACGTGTTTGGAAGTTGTAACTTTTTATATCTTGGCTTTCCTGAATATGACCCTGCAAGCACACAGTTATTTTTCAAGCACCATGTGACGGACTGTTGGTTGGCTCCAATCTTCAGACAGACATACTGATGGCCAGTCACAGGTCAATGGCAGGCCCCAGGATGTCTTTGAAGGTGAAGTACTATTGTCCTCTAACAGTCCCAAGTACAGGTGGCATGAGAGAAGCAACTATGAGGAGCACTGGTCACTGTGGACAGGCTGGAGACAACAACAGAAAGTGACACTGATGAGCTGAATCCTATGGATCCATCAAATCCTTCCATTGCCTCACAGTGTGGGGAATATTACTGACTCCAAGTTATAAATGAAGAAACTTAGACACAGGTATTGTTTTCTGTCTGTGTGTAATGCTGGGGAGGGAGCCCAGGCAAGGGTTGCACCCCAGCCCTTTTTATTCTAAAACAAGAGTCTTGCTATGTAGTCCAGGCTGTCCTCAAGCTTTTGACTCTCCTGCCTCAGCCTCCCGAGTAGCTGGGATGATAAGTATACGCCATCAGGCGCAGCTTGGTCATATCATTATAGAAAATCACCCATCCAGGAAGCAGTAGAACCAGGCATCATCATCCTGTGACCCAAGCTTAGCCACTGCTCTACTACCTCTAAAGTGAAGTGGTAAAAATTACCATTTATTTTGCCATTTAATCTCTGCAGCAACTCCTTTTTCACAGAGCAGGATGCCGAGGCTCAGAGGAGCCTGCCCACAATCACATAGCCCAGCAGCCTCAGGGCTAGGACTGAATCCTTAGCCTCTTGGCCTTTCTTACTTTTAGCCTTCAGCTCTGGGACCCAGGTCTCCCTCCAACCCGTGTTCAGCACCACAGGTCTGGACAGCACCCATTGAAGCGTGGCTTGAGGAAGGGTAGCCAGGCTGGGTAAACTGCAGAGCTGGGTCTCCAGTGTCCACGCTGTTGCTATAAAAAGTAAGCAGCCTTGTACAGAAGCAATTTGATACTCAGTAGACTTGAGTGTATCTGTACACAGCTTCTAGAGACAGGCATATAAGCTAAAGGGTGAGTGGGTTTGGGATTTCTGCAGAGCCCCGGACCATGCTGCTATGCTGATGACACCTTGCCAAACAAGAAGTCCACCTCCAGGAGAACACAGCCGCAGTCACCAGTTACCCTGCCCTCTGGGCTCCAGATCACCGGATACAATCAGACAGTTAGTACACTACTTTGACAAGGGGGAAAATAAGAACAGGGTTTTCATTTGCATGTACTTATATTAAGTAACTCCAGAACCCACACAGTGGTGACGGTATTTGACCTTGGCCCAAACTAGCTTGCAACTTCCAATTCTTCTGCCTCACCCTCCAGAGTAGCTAGGACTGTGGGTGTGTGCCACTGGGCCAGACTACAGTCTACTCTAGACACCGAATCCAGTGTCGCTCCCTTCTCCACTCCCTCCGCTAGCCCATCTCACTCCAGTCTTTCCACTAGCCTTGTTCCCCACCCCCAACCCCAGTGACTTGCTGCTGTGCCCCACCCCCACCCGTTTCCCTGCTGTTCCCAAGCAGCCCTATCCCAGCCTGGAGCTGTTCCTTCTGCCTGAATAGCTCTTCCCTCCGATGCCCACATGGATCTTTCGTCAATGTTCTGCTTGGGTGACACCTTCCCTTCCTCCACACCTTGCTCTATTTCTCCCCGGTAGAACGTAGCACCTTTGAATGTATTACATAATTTACTGACTATGATGACATCTATTAACTGTGTCTTTCTCCCACTCAAACTGAAGCACCCAGAGGGCATGGATTTTATGGCCTGGTCTTGTTCACTGTGGAATCCCCAGGAGCTGACATGGCACATGGCACAAAGCTGGTGCTTAGTAAATTTCTGTTGACTGAATAACTGAATCTCTTGGGGGAGGTGGGGACTGAGCAAGGAGGAAAGGAAGGATAAAACTTTACCAGGCTCAACGCTACATGGTCTGGGAAGCAGAAGGGACAGTTGGCTGAAGCCAGGTGACAGGTGCTGTTAGAGAAGGCAAATGAGAACCCTGCCTAACTGCCCATCAGCACTAGGACCCCATCTCCAGGGATTTACACCCCACAGCCTATGCTTGGTAAGATCCCCTCTCTTCCCAGGACAGGCATCCTAGTCTGCTGCTGATGTGCTCCTGAATGGCCTCCCTCAGGGCTGTCCCTATCCTCCACACTGTCTTGCCCAGGACCACAATCTGCCAGGAGCGGCATCACAGCCTGGCCCTGCATCCAATTCTTGAGGGCTGGGGCCTCCTAGGAAACGGGATTCTAGACAAGCCCTCTCTTTTGTTTTATCCTTTGAGTCAGTGTCTTGCTGCTAAATAGCCCAAGCTGAGCTCAAACTCAGAATCTTCTTGATCCTTTCTGAGTGTTGTGTGTGCAGACACACAACCACTATGCCCCAGTCCCTTGGCAATCATACATAACCCATCGAGTACTATATCCTCCAAAAAGCAAAAGGAAGAAGAGGATATTCAACATCTCCCCTTCAGGGTGTAAATCCTGCTGCTCCGAAATGTGACCTTGGGTAGGCTGTGCCCCTACAGATGCCTCAGCTTGCTCATCAGTAGGACAGAGCTAAGAATGCCCATGAGCACAGTGGGCTACAGTGAAAACTAAAAAGGCATTTCTTACATGCCTGGCATGAAGCAGATACTCAGTAAGACATTAGCCAGACAGAGGGACCTGAGGTCTAGTTCTCCCACTGACTATGCAGGCAAATCTGCCCTTCTATTCCACACACAGAGGCCATCTTTCTGCTGCTAAATGTTACTCTTAAACCAGCTACAGCTGGTGATCACTGGGCTCACCCTCCCCACTTGCCAGATCTATAAAGTGGAGAGTGTTCCTGGGTTGAGCAATGACATACAACCTTCCTCATTGTCCTTGCCACCAGGGCCGTCTAGAGATCACTGTGCTGTGAGACTCCAGGACTGACTTAGCGCCTTCCTCCCTCTCTTCTACCTGGCAGTCTACCCCTTCCCTAGGCAAAGACTTGGCAGCCATTTAAATTGGTGACTCTGTCACCAAACAGGTTGTCTAGCCTCTCTGGCCCTGTGGAAGGTAGGAGCTCCAAGTCCCAAGGGGTAGGGCCCTCAAAGAGGGCCATGAGCAGACCCAGGGTTTGTGAAGACCTCCAAAACTCAAGACCTGGAAGATGCAGACAATCTAGCACTCAGGATCTGGAACAGAGTTGGGCATAGTGGTTGATGGGCCAGTGCCTTTGGCTAGGCTGTTCCCAGTGTACAAATGGTGACTGCTAGAGAGAGAGGTGGGTGAGCAGAGGCTCTCTCCCCAGCCCCAGATCCCCTCTGAGCTACAGAGGGACAAACAAGCCGGCAGCCAATGCAGCATCTATACCAAGGCTCAGGAGCTCACTACCATTCCTAGCCACAGGGTCCTCCTGTGCAAGTGGTTTGTCCTCTGAGACTCAATTTCTTCCAGTTAAATAGGTATAAGAGCTAAAGATATGGCTCAGAGCACCCATCTGACACGCCCTGGGCTCCAACAGGAGAGGAAAATGGGTATAAAATGGTTCAGGTTCAAGTAGTACTTACGGGAGCCACCTCTTACAAGCCACTCAAATTTGCTTTAGACATACAGATTCATTTAAACCTCAAATACCCTTGGGAGAAGCTATTTATGTCTTTACAGCCAAGGAAACTGAGGCACAAAGAAAGAGATTAACCCACGTGGCACAGCTGGTTATGGCTTAGAGATGATTTGTCTGGTCCTAAAACATTTCAAAAGGATATGTTGTGCACCGGCTGCACGCTCGGCACTGCTCCTGGATCTGTGAGCAGCAGGGAGTCCTGCGGCCCAAACTCGAGAGCTCGGACTGTGCATGCAGTCCAATAGCCATAGCACTAACGGTGAAACAGACGCATGTCAGGCAAGGTGCCATCCCACTCAAGACACCACGGGAAGTGGCTTTCCTCTCAGCAGCCTGAGGTCCTCTAAGATCCTTGATCCATGAGGCATGAGGCACAGCATGTGACCCGGACCTGGGCTCGCCTTAGGAGACTGTGATGTAGCTGGGCTGCAGGCCCCTGGAACAGGCTGGTGCCCAGGTGAAGCCCCAGGGAACGTCAGATCCACCAAGCCTTGTGCTTTGTGTATGAGATAAAAGTGACCAGAACGTTTCTTGAACCCCAGGACAGAGAGAGCCTTGGGGAAAGCCCTTCACATCACAGCCCCATTTTTTTCCCTTTTTTTTTCTTCAGACAAGGTTTCACTTGCGGTTTTGACTGGCCTGGAGTTTACTATTAGACCAGGCTAGCTTCAAACTTAAGAGAGCTGCCTGCCTCTATCTCCTGAGTACAGGGATCAAAGGTGCATGCCACCACACCAGGCCATAGACCGACTTCATCTCTAAAAGAGGAACTGCCATCCCTTTCTGCTCAGGGCTTTGAGGACTGATAAAGAGGCAAACCTTTGGGGTGCCGCAGGTGAGGGTCATAGCACTTTATGATCCATCCACCTGGCCCTTCCAACAGCTCCAGAAGACAAGTGCTAGGATTCTTACAGAAGAGAGAGCTGAGGCACAGAGAAGTCAGGGACCTTGCCCAAGGCCAGGCCTAGTGATTAAGAGTTGTGTACCCTCTTTGAGGTCATCCTCTCAGGTCTGACAAGCAAAAGAGGTGGTTCTATGATATCCAGCCCAGACCTGCCCAGACTCCCACTGGAAGCCCAGGAGCAGCAGCTGGTATACGTGGACCCCTCTTGTGATTGTTCAAGCTGCAGAGAAGGAGTATGAGGCTGAGGGAAGTCACAGCAGGTCCCCTGACTAGGATCAGTTCATCTGCGTATGGTAGCCCAAGGTGAAAGAAGATCTAGAATGCTTGCAGACACTGCTGAAGCCTGCCTCACTGGCTCCAGGCTCGAGGACCCCTCACCAGCACCTCCACTGTTGGGAGCTCTGAGCAGCCCTTCTGCAGTGAAAACGCAGGCCCTCAAGAAACTAGTCCAAGGTCAGGTTGGTTACTGGATAGGCAGCCACTGCCAGTTCAACACAAACTCTTGGTGGATTAGAGCCAGGCTCAAATCCAGCCATGGGGTCAATGCTGTGTAAATGAAAATTATACAGGGATAAAACGAAAATTTATCCAGAGCCTGGCACCACAGACTGACAGTAGAAACTGCTCCACTATCTCCTTCCGAGCCCCACATTAACGACATGGCTTCCTGGGTGTGGAGGAGCTAGGAGCGTTGGGGGATATGACAGAAAGGGGTGGCCACAAACAGGACCTGGAGGATCTACCTCATGGGGCAGAAAGCCTCTGCCTATCTCTGCTGCTATTAAGACCCTCTCCTGGAAAAAAGCAGTGGATAAAAGGTGCCTTCCTCCCAAGGACTTAACCCCACAGACCTTCTCCTGCAGCCCTCCAAGACTGGGCTAGGAGTCCTCTTTGCTCCCCATCTTGGTGCTCTGCAGCCCTGCCAACTTCAGCAATGACTGCTTCTCCCTACCCCACCCCAAGCCCTGCATTCTCTAGAGCAGCTCCCAAAGGAAGCTCGGCCATCCCTTGCAGTGATCCCCCTTAATGAGACTGAACAGTCTCTGGCCTAGGCTCCTTTCTGGCTTAGTTCATCCTACACAGTATTATCCCTATTCTATAGATAAATAAACTGAGGCTCAAAGCAGCTAAGTGCATCCCAAACCTAGGGCAAGTCCAGAATGCTCTCCACATGGCACTGCCCTCTGGCTCCAGCAGACCTTTGTCCAGGAAGACTGCATACCTACCAAAGCCAAGGCCGGTGGCTAGGGCCTGGTGCTGGCCTCTGGCTCTGACCCAGTTATTTGGCAATAGCCATCAGCGTCACTCTTAGGGAATGTCAGAAGCTGGGGAAGGACAAGGTTACTTTGTTTTGTTTGCTGGTTTGGGGGTAGACTCTTGAATGTGGCAGGCATGACCAGCATCCTTTGCCCAAGGTTCAACCCAGGCCACCTGTTCAAAGCACAGAACTCAATCCTGGAAAGCCCAAGAAGAGGAAGCTCGGAGAACCTCCACTTCCGTCCTCTCTGCACAGAGGAGAACTCTGAGGTCAATAGCAGCCCTCCCCAATTCCTCTGTCAGACTCAGCCTAAACCCTGGTCTACTGCCCTTAGCAATGGCTATGCCTGTGCCTCCAGTGGTGGGTGTGTGTGTTGGTGCTATGTGGAGGTGGAATAGAGTGGGGCCAGTCTGGGGAAGTCCTGGCTCCTCTCACTACTGACCATAACAACCCCAGGTGGGCACTATACTCATCCTAACCCAGCCTTGGGGGTGCCAGAGAGCATATGATGGTAGACCAGGCACAGCCAGTGCTGAGCTGTCATTTTTCCAGCTTCCACTCTCCCCGGCAAACCTGGATGTCAGCAGCTAGGCTCTAAGTTCACATCAATAAAGAACAGGTCAGGAGTTCTTGGGACAACTGGGAACATGTGCCCTGTTCAAACAACATGGCCATTCTCCAGGTCTGGGCCTTGAGTTGTTGTATCCCCTGTTTTTTCAGGAAGATCTCCAAATCAGCATCTGAATGTGAAATTTTCCAAGAATTTTTGAGCATCGATAACAAATGCAGACATGTGGAAATACACTGAGCAACAAACTGGGGCTCTAAGCTGTATTCTCCAAACGCTAAGACATCAGGCTGTAGGCTCAACCATACTGGTGTGGCCAGAGCAGGACAGCCCCCAAACTCCCAAAGCTGAGCCTTGAAGTGCAGTCTCACAGCACATGGAAACATATGTCATTGAGCTGCCCAGACACCAACCAACTAGACTGGGCTCTCTACTATGTGCCAGACCAAGCCAGAACAAAAAGGGAGCTAGAGGTAGAAACAGCTGCTAAGACATCCTAGAGTGGGGCTCTGGGTCAGGGGAATTTTACATGATAAAGAATTAGAGACTTTGAGAGGAGCCAGGTATAGTAGGGGTGCTCAACATGTAAATTAGGGCAGGCTGCAGAGAGTCGGGCTGCCAAGTGGCTTTATTAGGGCTGCTCAATGGGGAGCCACCGCAGGTTAACAAGGAGAGAAGTCTTCCTGCCAGTCCCCTTCTGGCCTCATAATGGTTCTTTCTGCTCACAGCCATTTGAACTTCTGCTCTCCAGCCTCTGCTTCTACTTTCTTGCCTGTGGAGTGTGTGACAAAGCCCAGGGCTCCAACCCACTGCACAAAATAAACTTCCAAGGTGGCTAGGACACACCTAAATGCTCCTGACAGTCTGGCTTCAATCTATATCCACCATGCTGGCTGCAGAGTATGGAGTTCAGTATCTATCATTCTCTCTGGGAAATGGCTTGATCAAGGTCACCTCATCTTCAGGGCAACTGGCTTTCCCACATCCTCTCCTGGGGGTGAATGCCTTGACCGTCCTTGAGTCTGCAGGAAGATCTGCAAAGAGGGCTGACCCAGGCTACACCCTCACTCACGGGGCAAAGCCAGCAGCAGGGATGAGTTCGGGCAGGGGTGATGGGAAGGGATCAGGTGTCTCACAAACAAGGGGCCAAAGTCTGGGCACTAGCTGGTCCTGACATGGTCTGGACAACCAGAACAGCCCAGAGATCTGAAGCCTGACCATCAAGAAAAGGTGAGGAGAAGCCCCAGCCTCCAGAGCTGGAACTTCAGACTTGGTCTACGGAGGTCGCAATGAATGGATAAATAAACGAACAAAGAAACTTCTACCCCTGGGCGCTGTGTCCAGGGCCCTGCCTTCTCCAGCCTGTCTCCTCACCTCCTACCTGACTTTGCACCTGTCTATGGAAGGCTGAGAAGACCTTCCTGCCCTTTCTTGGGGTACAATACTCCCAAGATCTTCCAGCTTCCCCTGGGTCCTGGGGTTTAGGACTTTGTGGAGGCCCTCTTGATTGTGGATGCTTTGGAAAGCTTAAGCAAGAACCCAGATTCATTCATCCTGCATTGTAGAGGACACAATGTCCCAGTCCTAGACTTGGCCCTAGGTCTTCCCTGGGTCAGGAAAAGGTTAGAGACTTGGGTTTCCTGTCCTTGGGACTTAGAGGGATGGAAAGGTGCTCTGACCTGAAATGGTTTCTTCCCTCAGGGTACCTCCCCTTGCCAAAAACTAACTGTTCACTTTGAGAGGGCTTGCCCTCTCCCTGTTCTGCAGGGAGCACAAAGAGGGACTGGGTAAAGAGCCCCACTGAGACCTGAGTTGGGGTTTGGGAGTCAGAAAATAAGAGATTTCCACTCATTCTCTCAAACACGCCCCTTCCCTGCCCTCTCAGACAAAGGGCACACACCCAAAGCCCCAGTTGTCACCCAGAGCTGCAGAATGCAGGCACCTCTCACCTTTGGGCACCCCAAATTTTTTCTTTCCTGGGGGGGGTCACTTAAGAACTCAGCTTGGCCTTTGGGAGAGGATATCTACATCTCTTTATTCTTCAAAGGACCTAAGGTCTAACGCTCCTGGCTCGCTATACGGGGGAGACTCTCCATCCCCTTCCCCCTCTCCAGGGCATGGCAACTACTCTTTCCCGGGGTCCGATGCTGTGCCCAAATCTCAGGGTTGGGGTGGAAGGTGGGGGAAGGGAGAGGAAGAGGGGGCGGCTCCTCCAAGCGAGACACAAAGAGACGTCCTTCAGCCTCGGCTCCATGGCGACGCTGAGGAGGGGGAGCGGGCACTCTGGACTTCCTTCCCCACCTGCGGGACTCTGGGGACCTCGGTGTCACTCACCTGCCGCCCCTCCCTGGGTCCCACTCACCTGGGCTGGGGCCGCGGGGACGCCGCGGCAGGGGGCCTGGGCGCCGTGTCGATCTTCGTCTGCCCGGCCCGAGAGGGGCTCAGGGCACCACCACCACCATGAGCCGGGACGCTGAAGGCGTCGCAAGGGGCTTGGTCGCCCGGGTCCCGAGGCTTAGGGGTGCCCGCGGCTTCTCGTTAGCAAGAGGATCTTGCTGTCCTAGGTTTGGGGTCCCTGTGTACCGGAGCAGCGGAGGGGGTGGGGGGTAGTTAGCGCCCCAAGGCTGGGTCTCTTTGCGTCTTGAGGTGTACCGTTGTAGCAAGCAGATCTTGGGGGGCCCGGGTTGGATCGGTCGCTGCGTCCCGGCAGCCGCGTGCGAGGATGGAGGTCACCGCTCAGCCGCTGGGGGGTTCGGGCGCCGCCGCTGCAAGCAGCCCGGCCCTGCGGGCTCCTGCCCCGGTCTGGCGCGGGCTGAGGCTGCGGCTCCGACTTCGGCTCCCGCTCCGCCCGGCGCTCGGGCTCCAGCGCCGGCGCCCGCCCGGGCTGCGCTCCATCGCGGCCTCGCGGCTCCGCCTCCCGCCGGCGCGTACCTGCCCGCCCGCCGCTCCGCCCTCCGCCTCGCGCGCCGCCGCACGCGCCTTTGTCCGCCGCGCGGGGTGCGCGCCCCGCGCACGCGCACTCCCGCCGCGCCCTCCCGCCGAGCGCCACGGGCCTGGACCTCCTCCCCCCGCCTCCCCGCCACGCTGCGGGAACTGCGCGAGGCCCCGCCCGCTTTCCGGCCACGCCGGGCCCTAACGCCCGCCCTTCATTGGCACAAGCTTCTTTTCTAGGTCAGAGCCCAGGAGGGGGCCAGAACGAGGTTAGAGAGGGCTCGGGGGAGTCACAGAGGGTCACCTGGTCCAGATGCTTGGTCCCTGAGGGGCCAAACTGTCCCAGACTATTCCAGTCTGGGCTTGTGGGGCGGAGCCTGGATCTGTTTCAAAGAAGAAAAATAAATCCGAGCCCTCCTATTCAGAATGCACTCACTCATTCAACTACCGGTCCATCTGTTCACCCGCCTGTCTGCCCATTCATCCTTTCACCTAGCCATCCGATTCCCATGGGACCTCAGAAGACTGCTAGGCTACTCAGAGACCCGGGGTCTGAGGGGCCGTGTATGGTTCAGGCAGAGCTTTCAAGCTCTGCTGTAGGGAGACGGTGAGGGTTTAAGGAATAACTGGGATGAAAGGTGTATAAGCAGAACGGAAGAGGGGGGGGGGCGGTTCCTGGCTGAAGCAGCAGCTGTGCAAAGCCACCCGGGTGTGAAGAGCTTTGTTCATTAACCGGAAATTGTAGCCTGGATGCAGGTGGGGCCAACGAGCAGAGATGGCGACAGAGTGGGAACACCGAAGAACGCATCCTTCCGGAGGCCCAATCTCCCATGCCTCGTCCCTGCAGCGTGCTATTTTATTCATGGAAAAAGCCCCAAACGCACCCAAAATCGCTCCTCCTTTTAATCTCTGATCAGATTGTTTTCTCAAATTAGCATCCTCTCCCAACCACTCCGGCTGCTTGTAGAACTTTTAGAGCTGGGTATTGCAAACTCAGGTAACCTTAGGCGGAGCTGGGAAGATGGCTTATTAAGTAAAGTGCTTGCTAGGCAAGCTTGAGGACTTGAGTTCCGCCAGTGCCATGACACCTGTAGTTCCAGTACCGGGAAGGCAGAAACAGGTGGATCCCGGAAGCCAACCTGATCTGACCGGTGAGTTCCAGTGAAAGACCCAGTCTCTAAATACATACATACATACATACATACATACAGGCGGGAGATGAGGAACCAAGTGAAATGATGCTGAAGGCCCGGGTTCAGATCCCCAGGACTCAGCTATTGCTGGGCTGGTGTAATCCTAGCGTTTAGGAGGCAGACAGGATCCCCAGAGCAAGCTGACTAGCAAGACTAGCCGAATGAGTAAGCTCTAGGTTCAAATGAGAAACCATGCCTCAATATATAAAGTAGAGAACAAGAAAGAGAAATACTGCAGTCAACCTCTGTCTTCACATCCACACACATACATGTGCACCCATGTACATGCAAATACACACACATGCATGCACACCACACACACACACAAACACACACACACAAAATTAAATGAGCTGGGGAGGGATTGAAGAATACATCTGATAATGTCAACATTTGCCCTACACACACACACACACACACACACACACACACACACACAAGATGCATAAACTACAGACAGGAGCTGGATGGAGATGTGGGTCAGTCCTGGCATATGGGAGGCCCTGGATTCAGTCCCCAGAACTGGACGAAGAAACAAACAAACACCCAAAGCCGATGCACAGACTTCTGCTTGGCACCCTGTACTACTGATACCACTACTTTTAATTCCTAGCCCACCTTCTTCCCACCTTTACTTAACATTAGTTTTCTGGAAACCAAGTCCTTCATGGCCACCAGCTCTGTTGAAAGCAATGTTGCCTAGGTTGCATTCCTAATGAACTTGCCAAGCATTCCCTGTCCCCTCCAGGGTAAAACCTACGCTTCTTACCCTGTACTGTGGTGTGAAAGAAAAAGGCCTCCATAGGTTCTTAGAGAGTGGCACTGTTAGGAGGTGTGGCCTTGTTGGAGAAAAGTATGTCACCGGGGGGGGGGGGGGGGATATGCCCTGACTTTTGCAAGGCACCCTGTACTACCGGGGGCATTACTCCTTATTCCTAGCCCACCTTCTTCCCGGAGGAACTCTCCCTTACCTCTTC
>JADRCD010224037.1:0-31560 GCA_019843815.1 Montemys delectorum | reverse complement strand
TTTTTTTTTTTTTTTTTTTTTTTTAAGATTTACTTTATAGGCATTGGCGTTTTGCTTGCGTGTTTGTTTGTCTGTGTGAGGGTACCAGATCCCCTGGAACTGGAGTTACAGACAGCTATGAGCTGCCATGTGGGTCCTGGGAATTGAACCCCGGTCCTCTGGAAGAGTAACCAGTGCTCTTAAAAGCTGAGTCATCTCTCCAGAGCTTGAAATCCCAAATTTTAAATAACTGCATTTCTTGTTATTTAATCACAAAACTGTATAAGTGGTTAAGAAAGGAATTTATGAAACCTGAAAAACTCACCTGCAAGTTTCCTGCCTGCTGGCGCCTAGTTAGCAGGAGGTGACTGAGAGGACAACAGCCTCCTTTCCTGCCTTGTACTGTCAACACCCTTACATTTCTACTTGGCAAAGTTCGGGAGTGAGAGTAATTTCTCACATAAATCCCTAACACGTCCTTCCTTCATTCCTGGGGATGTGTCATTGAGAGTCCTGATTTATCCTCATGGCTCAGTCTTTCTGTTCAGTTCCTCAAGCCATCCTCTAAGAAGATCAACTCATGCCTACCGTCAAAGTCAGTTCTTACACATTTGGAAATATCATTAGGTCTCAGCACTACTTGTGGATCCTAGAAGACCCCCTCCCACTTCAGACCCCAACCTCAAATCCAGGCCTCCAAATTGTCTGAACAACCATTATACATTTGGAAAGTGAGTTCCCACCATCTCTTCCCTGGGTTTGACTATTTTCTAAAATGGCTAACAGAGTTTAGAAGAAACAGTTTCCTTACATTTACTAGTTCACTGCAAAGGCTACAAGCAAACAGTCAGATACACGGGCACAGAACAAAGAACAAAGGAAGGGACTGAAAGGTTCCCTGCTCTCTCTGGCTCAGCCACCATTTTAGCATTGCCATCCACTCCGGTATTTTTGTGGAGGCTCCATCACTAAGACAGAAACTTTGGTGAACACAAATCCCTAACCCTTCTCTGAAGATGGGGATGTCACTGAAAGTCACAATTTATGTTCATGGTTTGGTCTTTCTGATCACCTGTGTCATCCAAGAGCCCACCAAGAGTCGCCTCACTAGAACAAGAGATGCTTCTGTCTCTCAAGGGATAGAAGCTCTGTTGATCACTGTGTGTCAAAGAGAGAATATTAGAACAAGTGCTTACATCCATGAGACTCCCTTTCTGAGTGAACTCCTTCATGCCTGGAAAGATCACTAGACGGAATGAACAACTTACCACATATTTTATACACAAATCATTTCTCTCCAGTATGAATTTTTTCATGAAAGTTAGGACAAGTGGGACTGGTGAAGGTTTTTCCAAGGTGCTTACAGGCACGAGGCTTCTTTTAGGCTTTCCAATTTAGTGGAGTTATCTGATTCTCTAGGTTTCCTTTATGTCTAGTGTAACGTCATAAGTTTCACCTCTACCCGTATTAATTTGTCTAAGTATTTGTCAATCTTATCGATTTTCCCAAAGAACCACTCATTTCATTCATTCTTTCCATTGTTTTTCATTTGTTTCTATTTCATTACTTTCAGCTGAGTTTGATTATTTCTTACTGTATACTCTTTTAGTGGTGTTATTTCTTCTTGTGTCCTAGAGCTTTCAGGAGGGGTCACTCACTTATTAAGATGAGGTCTGTCCAATTTTGTACGTAGGCAGTTAGAACTGCCTTAATTGTACCTCATAGATTTGGGGAATGCTGTTCTTTTATTTTCATTCAACTCTACAAAGGTTTTAATTTTCTGATTGACCCATTTTTCATTCAGTGGTGAATAGTTTCCACGAGTGTGTATACTGTCTGTGGTTGCTGATAGCCAGCTTTAATCTATGGCAGTCAGATAGGATGTAGGGTGTTATTTCAGTTGTCTTCTACCTCTTAAGAATTGCTTTGAGTCCTTATATGTGCTCAATTTTTGGAGAAATTTCTACCAGCTGCTGAGAAGAAAGTAGACTTTTTCTGTGTTTGGGTGAAATATTCTATGGTGTCTACTAGGTCTGCTTGGTTAATGATGTTATTTAACCCCAACATTTCTCTGTTTAGTTTGTGTCTGAATGACCTGTCTGTTGGAGAAAGTGGGATATTGAAGGTACCCCTTATTGCTATGTAAAGGTCAGCCAAAGTGAGTTTAGCTACAGTACTGTTTCTTTTATGGACTTAGGTCCCCTTGTATTTAGTACATATTTTTAGAACTGCAATATCTTCTTGGTGTATTTTTTCTTTAATGAGTATATAGTGTCTTTCCATATCTCTTCTGATTAGTTTTGATTTGAAGTATATTTTTATATATATTAAAATGACTACGCTTGCTTACTTCTTTGATCCATTTGTTCGAAATATGTTTTCCCATCTTTTTACCCTGAGGTAATGTCTATTCTTGATAATGACATGTGTTTCTTGGATGCAGCAGAAAGATGAATCGTTTCCTAATCCTGTTAACCTGTGTCTTTTTATTGGGGAATTGAGACCATTGATACTGAGAGTTATCACTAAACAGTATTTATTGATGCCTGGTTTTTTTATTATTATAGTGTGGATTTTCCCCCATCTTTCAATTTACTGGGCTAGAATTATCTATTCATTTTGTTTTCTGGAGTGTGATTAATCTCTTCAGACTGAAGTTCTCTTTCTAGTGCCTTCTACAGAGCTGGATTGGTAGATAGCAGTGGCTTAAATTTGGTTTTATTGTGGAATGTGTTTTTTCCTCTGTCAATTGTGATTGTGTAATAGGTTCACAGACCTTAACACAACTGACACCATGTTAGAGGCACCATTCTGACCTTAAAACAGCATAAAGACCCCAACACCTACTAAAATGGGAATACTGTAGTTTTTTGAATAAGAATAGTCCAGATAGGCTCATAGATTTGAATGCTTGGTCACCAGGGTGTGGCTCTATTTGAAAAGATTAGGAAGTGTGGCCTTGTTGGAGGAAGTGTCACTGGGAGTGGGTTTTGAGGTTTCAGAAGCCCATGCCAAGCCCAGAGTCTCTCTCTCCCTGCTACCTGAGGGTCCAGATGTAGAACTCTCAGCTACTTCTCCAGTACGATGTCTGCTTGTGTGCCACTATGCTTCCCACCATTAACTAAACCTCTGAAACTGTAGCAAACCTCCAACTAAATGTTTTATTCTGTAGGAGTTGCCTTGGCTATAGTGTCTGTTCGTAGCAGTAGAATACTTACTAAGACAAAGACCTAATCCATCAAAGACTTTGTTGCTTTAAGATCCAGGAAAGATCCTAGTTGTACAAACATTGCTTTTTGCTTCTCACTAACTGTTCTTGATAACCGAAATGTGTCAACCAGGATGTAGTTTTTGTACATAAAAGACAAAGAATGGTCAGGCTTGGGGCTACATGATTTGGGCAAGCTCCCCCATGCAACAACCAGCAGTAATACAGACTTTCTATTCATCCTCAAGAGTATGTGTTCTCTGGTGGATTAACTGGGCAACAATTGATTGTTTTGCTTGATATAGGAGTCTGGGCTAACATTTGTGGTTTCTCAGAGTTTGTAGAACACCTATCCAAGACCTTTTATCATTTAGAGTCTCCACTAAGAAGTCAAGTGTAATTCTTATAGGTCTGCCTTCATATGTCACGTGAGCTTTTTCCCTTACAGTTTTTAATATTCTCTCTTCTGTGCATTTAGTGTTCTGATTATTTTGTGTTGAAGGGACTTAATTTTCTGACGCAGTCTATTTGGTGTTCTGTATACTTCTCATACATTGGAAGGTACCTCCTTCTTTAAGCTATAGACATTTTCTTCTATGATTTTGTTGAAAATGTTTTCTGTGCCTTCGACCTGGGTTTCTTCTGTTTTCTCTATCCCTATTATTTATAGATTTGATCCTTTCATAGTGTCACAGATTTCCTGAATGCATTGTGCCTAGATTTTTTTTTAGATTTAACATTTCCTTTGATCATATCTATTTCTTCTACCTCATCTTTAAGTGCCTGAGATCCTCTCTTCTGTGTCTTCTATGTCTATTGGTAAGTGCTTGAGATCCTCTCTTCTGTGTCGTCTATGTCTATTGGTAAGGCTTCCATTTGGGTTTTTGTTTGACATTCTAGATTTTTATTACAAGTTTTATCTCAGTTTGGGTTTTCGGTAATGATTCTATTCTTTGTTGAATTTTTCTTTACTATCTTGATTTGTTTTCACTTTTTTGCTTAACTGATTATGTTTTCATGAACATTGTTGGGGAATTTATTCATATCCTCTTTAAGGTCCTAGCACACATTCATAATTGCTATTTTGAAGACCCTGCATTATACTCCAGATAAATTTCACTTCTTAGGACCTGTTGCAACAGGGTTTCTGCTTCTCGTAGAGGCATAATGTCTTGGCTGTTCATATTTGTGTTATTATGCTGGGGTCTAGTCCTTTAGGGTTATGATGTTTGAGATGTTTCTTGATTTCAGTATCTACTCTTTATTTTTGTTGGGTGGGTTTTTTCATTCTTTGATGCACTGCCCTCTCTGGATCTTAGGCAAATGTGGTAGCTATAGAGTCCCAGGTACAGGGTGCTTCTATAGGTCAGCCAGTTACAGAAAGAAACAGAGATGGGCTAGAAGGAAAGACTGAGAGGGTCTGCAGGAGAGTGCTAGTGGGCTAGGGTCTGCACTAAGAGGCAGAGCCCCCAGGGAATGGAGGTAGAGTAGAAGGAGGGGCTCCTGCAAGCAGGACAAAGAATATAGCTGGAGAGACAGGGATAAGAGTGCTGGGGATCCCTAGGTCCACACCAAAAAGAGAAGCCACTCAAGAATGGCAGTGGAGTTGGTGGAGGGCCTCCTGTAAGCAGGCTGCCACTGGACTGAGCCTAAATCTACAGAGTGGAATTGTGGAGAAGAATGATTATGAAAATCACCTACCTGAGCTCCAGCCCAGTGTGGCCACTGGAGGTACCTACGAGAAAGTGCTTTTGTGGATAGCCAGGTGGCACAATGGAACAAACATGGGCTACAAGAGAAGACTGAGAGGATCAACAAAAAAGTCAGGGCTGGTTTGGCACAAGTGGTGGAGTCCCCAAGGAGTAGTTGTGGGTGGAAGAGGGACTCCTGAGAGCACACTGCTATAGTACAAAGAATAAATCTGGAGAAACAGAAATAATAGGGCTAGGGGACCCTGGTCTACACCAAAAGGTAGAGTTCCCAGGGGATTTGGATGAGATTTATGAGTGTGTGTGTGTGTGTGTGTGTGTGTGTGTGTGTGTGTGTGTGTTTCAAGACAGGTTTCTCTGTGTAGCCCTGGCTGTCCTGGAACTCATTCTGTAGACCAGGCTGTCCTGGAACTCAGCCTCTGCCTCCCAAGTGCTGGGATTAAAGGCGTGTGCTACCACTGCCCGGCTGGATGAGATATTTTTAAGGACAATTGTTTTTAAAAGAACTACAGGTTAAATTACTATAAAATGCACACCTTTGAACTCTCCTAATTTTTATTTATAGCACCCTCTAGATTTCTTCCTGGAATTCCTTAGGCACCTATGACTTAACATGTCCTAAACTGAACTCTGTAATGTTCAGTGTAATGTTGCTTAATGTTCCATTTCATCATCTCCAATCCCACTATTCATTCATATGGACAAGATGCAAACCTGTGAATAACCACACACACACACACACACACACACACACACACATATATACACACATATGCACACACATACAGACACACATCACACATGAACACACACATCCATACACATCCATACATCCACACATATCCACACAGACACACATGCACACACACACACAGAGACAGAGATACACAGAGACACACATGCACACATTCATACATACACACATACATTCAACTACATACATCCATCCACATACATCCACACATATACATACACAGACACACAGACACACACATGCATATATACACACATACACACACACACACACACACACACACACACACACTTCAGATCTCTGCTCTTTATGGTGCCACTGTTTGAAGCCAGGTCACCCTTAGGCCTCAGCTCTTCCAGACTTCACTCCGTACTGTTGAAGCCATCCTGAAAGCAAGCCAGATCCAAGATGCCTTTCCTCTAATACTGTCGTTCATTTCTTTTTTGCCTACAAACTCCTTAAGTAAAACTTTTAACTCATACATATATGTTCATTTATAAATAATACAAACATGTAGGAAAGTATAGTCACATATTATACACATAAAAATATCACAAAATGTAAAATTGGAAGCCAGACATGAAAATGAAGTCCTATTTTGTATGTTATTTATTGGTGTGGAGATAATATCTGTTGCTATCACCTTGTTTGATTGAGAATAATAATGTAGATAAATAGGTTTCATAATCTTGGGAGTTTTGTTTTGATTTGGTTTGGCTTGGTTTTTCAAGACAGGGTTTCTCTGTATAGCCCTGGCTGTCCTGAAACTCACTCTGTAGACCAGGCTGGCCTTGAACTCAGAAATCTGCCTGCTTCTGCCTCCCAAGTGCTAGGATTAAAGGCGTGCACCACCACCACCCTGCAGAAGTTTTTTTTCCTTGTTTGAGATGGTGTCTTCCTAAGCAGTCAGAGTAGAGATCAGATTCACCTGGTTGCCTCCCGGTTGAGATTCCCCAGCCTCAGGCTCTCGAGGAGTGAGGTGACAGACAGGCTCCACCATGCATGGCTAGTTTGGGGAAATTGTACTGTGATAAAGTCACTTAGCAAGTATGAGTGAGCGTGCTTAATCTCATTGCTTAGATGATGGCTCCAAAAACCCCTAGGTGTGCTTCCCTCGGAGCCACGGATGCAAAGGAAGGGAGGATGTGAATAGATGAAATTATAATTTTTTTTTTCAGTTTTCAAAACTGAAAACTCCCGGAGCTCAAAGGTCTTTGGTGGAAATTTCCTAATGTTCATACTGTTTCCAACATTGTCAGTCAGTTTAAATTATCTATTCTTTACAGGTTGGGTTGGTCAAACTAGACAATGTCATGCGTAGATCTGTTTAAGTGCATTTGCATAGCTGGTGGATGGGCGTTTCCTTTAGGACTTGGCAGAGAATTGGAGACCCCCCCCCCCCTTGATGTTGTGGATCGAAATGCTCCTTTTGGAATTCCTTGAGCTCACTAAGTTCCTCTGTGGATCTGCACACCAACCAAGTCAGGGCCAGTGTCAGTCTACGCTACCTACTGGTAAAGCTTAAGTCCTCTCAACAAATTAAAGAATTAACTGAACCTCTGCCTTTAAGGTGCACTGTGATAAGACGGTTCTGGGGCTGGTGAGATGGCTCAGCAGGTAAGACACTGACTGCTCTTGCAAAGGTCCTGAGTTCGGATCCCAGTAACCACATGGTGGCTCACAACCACCCGTAGTAAGATCTGACGCCCTGTTCTGGTGCGTTGGAAGACAGCTACAGTGTATTACACGGGAGCGAGTGGGGCCGTCCTGAGTTCAATGCCCAGCAGCCACATGATGGCTCACAGCCATCTATACAGCTACAGTGTGCTCATATACATAAAATAAACAAATAAATCTTTAAAAAAAAAAAAAAAAAAGACAGTTCTGGTAATTCAGGTCTGAGATCCCTGCTGCACCTCAGGCTATGGTAGGAGGTCGAGGCCTGCTTGAGCTACAAAGGGGACTTAAAGCCAATTGAGTGACTTAGCAAGACCTTTCTCAAAACAAGACAAGCAAAAGGACAAGGACCAGGGCTGGCGTTGGGTGGTAGAGCACTTGTCTGGCACGTGCAAAGTTCTGAGTGTTATCCTAGAACTGGAAACAAAGTGGGGGCAGGGAAGGTTAAAAAACATATCAAACAGGATAAATGGATTGCCTTTGGCTATATCTGTTCTACACAGCACTAAAAATTATGCACCACCTTAATTCAGAATGATAAACACTTCTGTCACAGAGTGACTTCTGATCGGTTGGTATACTTTAAACAAAGCCCACGTTTCACAAACACATTATGTAAGGAGCATACTCCTCTCCCACTGTTTCTTTATGGAGGCTGCAGGCTTGGCTAATGAGGAAAGCTAGAAACTGGGAAGATATTTAAACTAGACTTCACAACACTTTTTGGGGAGCTCACAAGTATTGCTACCAGGGATCCACATGCGCTTTGGCGTTGGCGGACTTCTACTGTAACTCACAAGGACTAGGTGCTCCACAGGTCACCAGGCAGTGATCCCTGCAAGCTGTCATCCCTCTTGGCACTGTTACTATCCATTCTAATAAACACTATCAGAGCTTGGTAATGAGCTCTTCTGTCTCAGGCTTACACGCTATTAGCCATGTATTTAAAAGTGGTTCTCTATGGCATTGTCTCCTGGGTTACAAGTCATATCTAAGGCTACATTACAACTTAGGGTAGACTCCAGGGAGTGGGGATCAGTCAGACAGAGGCTGGGCAAAAAGTTCATGACTTAATAACTGGGTCTCCTTTAAAGTCCCTCATGTTAGATATTTGTGGAAATGTGCAGTAGAAACTGTCAATATCAGGGATGATCATTTTTATAAAAACATTTATGGAGAAATAGTTTTATAGAGTGCAGTCACTGACATATGTGTTTAGAGACATCACAAGATTGAAATAAAAAACATGACTCGGTAGCCAGCAGCATATATTATCTTCTACCTTCACTGTATTATAGATTTTATAGCAGACATTAGTGGCTATCTCTTATGATGTATGAAGTATGGAAGGATATAAGAGGCAAATTAAGCTGATTCAATCTTAGCCCTTTAGCAAAACCCCAAAGTTTTCTGAAAACCACTTCATTTCACTGTTACCAGCAAATTTTCCTCATTTGTGAAAAATCCTGGTAGAATGTTCCCATGAACAAGACCCAAAAAATCTTGGTCAAAGGCCTAGTTCAAACAATCATGTGCATGACCTGGGATCGTTTTATCCTGATTACCTCCCCCCTTTTTGTTTTGTAAGAAAGACTTCATTCTTTACACACATACATTCACCCATTTAAAAAAAAAAATTCATGAACGTCATCAAAATTAGAGAAGTGTCTTATGTTGCTGTATTACACATTTGAGGTAGATGTGCTCTCTGAGGAGCCACTGTGGCAGTCTACCACAGGTGGCCACATGACCAGTGCTAGAAGTAGACGGATCTGACCGGCCTAGATTAGACTGGCAAGTGTTTTTCTTACAACAGCATTTCATTAACAGCCTCTGCCCCACCCCCTGCTCCTGGGGGGGGCGGGGAGGGGAAGCCACACAGTACTCCATTCACCCAACTGGGAACATCTGTTAACCTCCACCATCCTAGTTAAACTAGTTTAATTTTCTCCCTAACTTTCTCTAAATAGACTGCAGTGGGGGCTATTATTACCCACAGGCACAAATGTTCTAGGTTCCTATTCCTTTTGCATACATAGTTCCTTAAAATTGGAAGTTAAGAGGATTTCCCTTAAGCAGCGAATGTGAAAGAAGATGTATCATTTGTAAAGGAAAGCACTCAAGTTCGCTTCCTGCTCCCTTACCTGTGCTGTGTTCATGGAGATGGCAAAGGAATGAAGGAAGACAAGATTTTGTTCCAGCAGCACAGCCTGCCCTATCCTGAAGGACACAGTCCCTCACCACTTCTCTTCACCCTGATCAGACTTCACCAGCTGCTCACGAGCTATTGTACCTGTTAGTCTACTCACATGTAAGTTGTTTACATCACTGTTGAAGACAAAGTCTAGAGGAAATACCAAGGAACAGCTGGAAGATAATTGAAATAAATCATGCCCTCGTCTGGTCCACACTTTGCCGGATCTCTAGGTCACTAGTGGAGGGTTGCCCAACACAGGCAGCCATCTTGATTTAAAACAGAGAAGGTGTCCATTTTATGAGAGGAAGGAGATGAATTTAGAGCACACTAAAGGCTCCTGGGAAATTCAGTGGAAATGCATAGCAAGTATTTGGAGAGGGGAAGAATTCATCTTAGAAACACCTACGTTTGGTGCACAGAGAGAAGAAGACAGTCAAGGCATGGGAAGTCTGATGACATCCTCATTCATCCTGAGAGCTGAAAATATCAGATCTTCATTAATAAAGCCATTTACATTCAAATTTCAAGGTTTTTAATGAGGAGGGAAAATGTACATCTTCTTAACCATCCATTTACTTGCTCCAATATTAAAATAGATTAGCTATCCAACAGTCAGCTGCGCATTATCTGTAATGAAAAGCAAAATGATTTTTTAATTCAATGTCTGAGAACCAATATATCACGATTTAAAGCAGAAAATGAACTTTTGGAACAAGTATGATTTCCTCTGCCCTGTGGCCAATTTTTGCTCATTTCACCAACATCTGCTCCCTTACAAGTCTGGTGGGCTGTTGGGAATGGTCATTGTTTCTGGGACGGCTACCTTATATTTACACCCCTTTTGATACTACATGTCTTCTGCATGCATATAGGGCTTCACATCTGTTATGCTGACCTCAGCAGTTAATTAGCTCATACTTTCTCAAGTGTGGTATGCCAGCACTAGGATAGATCCTGGTTTGTTCTCACTGGACCTGCAATGAGCTAGCTGGGTATGTATGCTGTGGTGGTTAATATCATCAACTTGACAAGATCTAGAATCACCTGGGAGACAAATCTCTGAGCACATCTGGGAGAGTGAATTAACCCAGGTAGGAACCTACATGTGGGTAGCACCATTCCATGGCTGTGATTCCAGGAGGAAAAGGAGCGAGCAAGCAAGACAGCATTCCCGGCTCTCTGGCTCCTCACCAGCATCTTCAAACTCCTGCAGCCATACTTTCCTTGTCACTATGGAAAACAAACCCCTCCTCCCTTGAGTTGCATTTGCTGGCATTTTCTCAAAGCAACATGGAGAAAAATTCATACCAGTCCCGTCTTATAGCTTGAGAGTTGGGCAGCGAAGATGCAACAAGGGTTAGACAGTGTCAGAGAGTGTGCTGTAAACCTTGTGCTTAAAGTGTGATCCTTAAACAAGTGTTTACATCATCAAACAGCAGTTCACTAGACGCTCAGAATTTCAGGTCAATGCTGGATCCATTGAAAACACAATCGGTTCCCAACAAAATCCCCAGAGAATCCTTCTGAACAAGAAGTTGGACAAGTGCTGTGCTAAGTCAACCCCTACAAAGATGATGAACACTGGGGGAGATGCAGGGAAAGGTGGGGGCCGCAGGGTCAGACTGACACTGCTCTCGGGGAGCTAAAGGAAGGAGTCTCACAGTTTGTTTCCAAGTCAGACACTGGAGAGTATTGTGACCAGCAGGGGTCGGGACCACTTCCAAGAGCCGCAGATACTGAGCCTGCTATTGAGTCCAGAACATTTTCTTAGTTCGTTTCATTTAAAAAAAAAAAAAAAAAAAAAAAAAAAAAAAAAACAGCTGCTGCTGTTCCAGATGGACAAGTGCCCGGACCAATCAGCTTCCGGAATGAACTTCCCCAGTCCGGAATCTATTTTCCAGCTAGAACCCGAACATGAACAGAATCAAAGATAGAAATTCAACCTCAATGTAGTTACTAAGTCATTAATCGCGCTAAGAGGCGCTTCTTTTAATTAGTATTCGTGAAAAAAAAAAAGAGAGAAAAAACTAGTTTGCCCCTCAAGTTTTCCACCAAGTCCTACGAATGAGTGCAAATAGTTTCAGAGCGCAGTGCAGACCCCAGGCGTGGATACTTCAGGGTGGGGCATCACCTTTGAATGCTTTCTGCAAGCCTCGCCCTCCTTCCTGCTCCTGGCTGGATCCAGCCATCAGCCATCTCCATTTCTCCCCAGGCACTTTTCTCTCGGTCACTAATTTAACGGGTCTGACCTGGAGTTCTTCAGCGAACCACCTCATACCTGTGGGTCCCCTCCCCAGCTGGGGTCTCCACCTGCACCCTGCACCCGGGGAAGAGGCGGCGCCAAGGGGGCTCTCCCGAGTGGACTCTGACGGTGGCAGACGGGGAGTCACGTGAGTCTGTGGAGGCGGAGCGTGGCTGGCTGAGGGGGTGGAGAAAACAAAGCCCCCAGCTGTCAGCAGAAGAAGGAGGCGACAACGCCGGAGCAGGTGAGTCAAGTACGTTCAAAGCTGTACAGCCCTGGCGCGCCCCGACACCCTTTGCCCTGGGTGGGTCCCTCCTAGGCTGGGCGTTGGCCTCGCCTCTCCCACCCCCGCCTGGGTCTGCGATCTGCAGATCGATGAGCGAGCGGGATCCTGGGGTCTCCAAGCCCATCAAGAAGTTATCCAGCCCAGGATGTGCGCAGAGCGGCGCTCCTATGGGTCGCCCCTCTCTTTGGGTGGGGGGGGGCCTAGAGCGGCACCCCCGTGGACGAGTAAGGGAGTGAGGGCTGCCACGCTGGCAGACATAAAGTGCACTGGCCGAAGAGTGAAGGCTGGGGACACCTAGGAGAAGGGGACTTGTAGGTGGGCGCCTCCAGCGCTCGGCCCCTTCTGCTGGAGAACTGGGACACCACCCGGGCTGAGAGCTGCTAGAAGCTGCGCACTTCGGGGCCAGACCTAAAAGTGCCGCGCGCGCCCACCATCTGGAGTGTCTTCCCGAACCCCCAAACTCTGGGGCCGCCTCCGGTGTGCCCCGTGCAGAGACAGGGGTCCCACGACTGGGACGGATCACTCCCGGATACAGGGCTTGGGATCTGGGTGTGTGGCAAGGAATATGAGTTGCTAGTCTGTTCCTGAGTTGTTTGGCACGCAGCATCCGCAGAAAGATAGAGAGCTACTGGGAGACCACTTCACTGGTTTGGAGGAGCATTCTTCAGTCTACCCTGCCAAGTGCTGCGCCGAAGCCAGAAGTGATGCTACAAAGGCCTAGAAAGAGGGGTGGGCTCAGAAAGACCCTCCGCTCTGAATCTGAGCCTTAGGCAACACGGACTTCTGATAGAGCGAAAAGGTCTGCTCACCTCTGGAGTTACTTTACCAAGCCAGTGTCAAAGGCGCAGCTGCAGCCTTGGAGGAGAGAGGCAGCAGCCATTGGACCAGGAGCCTTTGTCTTAACCTCCAGTCCCCTTCTGTTAGTCCTCGTTGGGCTAATGGAGCGCTGAGTAATTAATATTCCGAACATTAGTTGTCCCTTCACCTCGGCACAGACGGTCCTGCTGCGCCTCCCTCCGCCCCCTACTCACAGCGGGTGTTCACCACCTCCTCACGGCCAAGCCTTCCCGGGGGAAATAATAATAATGATAATAAAAGAAAAGAAAGAAAGAAAGTGATCCGGACCCACTAAGCAAAAGGATAATGCCAAAAGCACTACAGAGGGGTCAGGGCAAAAATCAAGGGTTAAGTGAATGTCCAGACCGCGCATGCCCGCGTGCGAAGAGAGAAGGAGTCGCAGGAACTTTCTTGATTAGCATAAGTATCTGCCCCGGGGCCGCGCGGTGCGAGACGGAGGCTCTGCCCTAGCTTTAGGTGCAAGAGAAGGCCAGTCTTGAGTGAGCTCTGAGGGGACCGCGGGGGTGCGACTTGGCGGAACGGGACGCTAGGATGAAACAGATGAGAGAACAACGGGTGATCAGAAAGGTAAAGTGGGGTGCTTCTTTTGGACGCTAGATTTTAGCAAGCGGCGGGGGGGGGGGGGGGGGCTGCTCGCCCAGGCAGCATCCCACTTGAAACAATTCGCTTTGCTGTCACTTTTGTCTACCAAGCTAAACATCCGTTGCCATTGATCTCTGAAACAGGGTGGTCTTTGGGTAAGCTTCAGGAGAAAACTTCCTTTACCTAATGGGCATGGGCAAACGATGCTGCTCCGAAAGCCTGATTTCCAAGCTTAGTCATGGAATCACCTGCTGAGATTTTGGGAATTCCTGGTATCTACATCCCATTCTAAACCATTTAAGTCGATTGTTGCTGGTTGCTGGGGGGTGGGGGTAGAGAACTCAGCATTATTGGTATTAAACAAAACTTCCAGGTGATTCCACTGCATAGTAGGTTAACAGCAACATGGTTGGGAGACAAGAAGCCACTTTAACTACTTGTGTGGGTGAGAGAGAGACACTGAAACTGGGGTGCCAGTGACTCACACTGTGGGGCAGGTGATTGTCATCTGGAGGCCTGGCAGGTTGTGACATCTCACTACAACAATATTTTCCCCTTCCCTGCCTGGGGTCTTGTTATTGCTGGATATTTGGAAGTTCGCTGCCCATGCCTAGTGTGTGCACTGTTGTTAAGGGAGACGGATAGAAACTTTCATTCTGGCCCTGACGCATGTGTAGCAGGCAGCAGGGAAACCCAGCAAGCATGAACCTCGAGTAGCCTGATGAGTCAGCAGGCTGCGCTCCAACGCCTGCCCAGTGAATAGGAAGTGATTATGGCTTGTCATTATTGACTGGCACACACTCCACTCCTTTGACAGCACATCTTAGTATCTGACCAGGATGTTTGCTTGTCAGAGCCTCTCCCTCTTCCAGCAGTCCATCCTACCTGCTTTGAATAACACTAGCTGCTATTAGCAGGAACACTGAAGCCAACTGGACAGCCTGCCTTTCCTTTGTGGAAGGCACATTATATTTTTTATTTTTTTTAATTAGATGTTTTCTTTATTTACATTTCAAATGTTATCCCTTTCCTGATTTCCACTCCGAAAACCCACTAACCACTCCCCCCTTCCCCTTCTCACCAACCCACCTGCTTCCTGGCCCTGGCATTCCCCTACACTGGGGCATAGAGCCTTCACAGGACCAAGGGCCTCTCCTCCCATTGATGACTGACAAGGCCATCCTCTGCTACATTTGCAGCTGGAGCCATGAGTCCCACCAAGAGTACTCTTTGGTTGGTGGTTTAGTCTCTGGGAGCTCTGGGGGTACTAGTTAGTTCATTATTGTCGATCCTTCTGTGGGGGCTGCAAAACCCTTCAGCTCCTTAGGTCCTTTCTCTAGCTCCTCCATTGGGGATCCTGTGCTCAGTCCAATGGTTAGCTGCAAGCATCCACCTCTGTATTTGTCAAGCACTGGCAGAGCCTCTCAGGAGACAGCTATATCAGGCTCCTGTCAGCAAGTATTTGTTGTCATCCACAATAGTGTCTGGGTTTGGTGACTGTATATGGCCTGGATCCCCAGGTGGGACAGTCTCTGGGTGGTCATTCGGAAGGCACATTTTAAACAGCTCTTGGGAAAGTGTAAAGTAATTTGAGTTATCTCAGATATAAGAAATAGAAGGAATTTGCAGTGTGTACAATTTATTATTTTTTAAAAATTCCATACACTATTTGATTCGTTCAAGGCTGAATTCAATAAGCTGCTTACATAGAAATGGCTATACCTAATATTTCATATGAAATTTTGGTTGCTGTTGATCAAACTTTTCTCCGTGTGTGTGTGTGTGTGTGTGTGTGTGTGTCAGTCGAGTGCACCTGTGCACATTGGGGGTTGAACCTAGATTGTGCCAAACCACACACATTCTAAGCTCATAGGTGTTTAAGCTATACAGTTCAGACTTAGAAAGTCAAAAAAAAAAGAGACAAGTTTCACATTTTTCTCTCACATCCAGATCCTAGACTTTAATTTTTATACGTTTGCATGAATATGGGAGATCATCAAACTAGAAAGGTGACTATGAGAGAGTGTAAGAAAATACGTGAAGAGAAGAAGGAAAAGTGTAATAGACTACGTGGGATGAGGGCAGGAGGGTCTTCTGGGGATGCAGAGGATGCTACGGGAAGGAAAGGAGGAAGGCGGAATAAGAGGACTGAAAAGAATAAAGTATATATAGAAATACCGCAAAGGGAACACACTACTCTGTAGGCTATTAATAAAAATTATATGCTAATTTTTTGAAAGATGGCAAAAAATGATCTAGGAGGATTGCCCTGGAGTTTGAGACCAGCTTACACTTTTAGTGAGGGCCTGGCAATAAATATAAATAAATAAATAAATAAATAAATAAATAAATAAATCTGGTGTCTAAAAGATGATTGTCAGATATTGTATTAAATATAATTTTTCCTCTTTCTGTTACTCTTCCTTCCCTTCCCTATTCCCCTTCTCAGTATGTCACTGTCACTCCACATGCCATTGACTTCATGCTTTCTCCCCCCAACCCCCTCTCGGTTTCCTTCAGGGCCAGCATTGCCTGGATACAGCAGGCACTGGATACTGTCAGATGCTGAGCTTCCCTTGAACCGGTGTTACAACAGGCATATACACTGCTTGGGGCTGTGCGTGCTCTCCTAAAGATCTTTACGTCTACAGGCCCTATAGTGTAGTCGGTCATAGGCTTTGTCTTAGACATGCTGCTTGTTTGTTCTCAAGACTCTCAGAAGGTGACGAGATCACTGGGAAACAACAATATCCCCTGTATGCAGTCAGCTTCTGGATATGTAGGAGCCAAAAATCCTCCTGTAGCTCTGAAATAGCTATAAAATGCTAGCTAATGTCTTCACTCGGCCCTGTTGAGTGACAGTGTGCTTTGAGCATAAACTATAATTGTTATGATGTTGGAACCATACTCATGAATCAAAGGTTCATTTCCCAGAAGTTCATTCTCATAGGAAAAGAGCATGTCCACCTGTAAGTGCCTTAAGGAATTCATTAATCAAGGAGTGGGTTCAGAAAAGCTTAATAGTTAACCTGCTTCTAGTCTCATCTGCCTACTGATCTTCTTAAAATAGAACATGAATGCAGCTTCATGGTGAAACACTGCTTAGCATAGTCCAGGACCTGCCTGGGTTCAATGACCAGCATATACACATAAGAGCAAGTGTGCTTCAATATGTTTAAAGGTAAGAATCCCATTCTATTTCGACTGGTACTTCCCTCACCCCAAGTAAATAAAGGCTTATAAGATTTTCCAAAGACGGATATGATGCAAAAGGATACATCCATACTTTCTGAAATTTTGACTGTCTTTTGGGGAGCTATAAGAAATTAGGAGGTTGCGATGATTAGGGAATCTATGCAGAAGACAAGGTGGAAAGATTGTAAGGGCTAGAAGTGGGAGACTATTTAAGGAGTCAGCATCTTCCAGACACAACAGGGCAGATGTATGTATGAACTCACAGAGATTGAAGACCACATAAGGTCTAACCAGACAAGAATCCCAGCACAAAGGAGAGGAGGTGGACATAAAGTCCCACCCCAGGCACAAAGCATTTGGAAATGATAACTGCTGGGAGGGAAGAAGTCAATTTTCTTCAAGTGACACTGGATATGTTAACCCGAGTCCAGGGCAGGCCTCATGTTGCAGAGCTATTGGCCAACACAAAATGGGCTCCATGCTTTTAGTTGCTTTTTTCTTTTGATTTTTGTTTGTTTGGTTAGTTTGTTTTAATTTGGTTTGGTTTGTTTTTCAAAGCAGGGTTTCTCTGTGTAGCCCTGACTGTCCTAGAACTAAATCTTTAGAGCAGACTGGCCTTGAACTCAGAGATCTGCCTGCCTCTGCCTCTGGAGTGGTGGGATTAAAGGCGTGTGCCACCACCACCACCACCACCACCACCACCACCACCACCAGGCTATTTGCTTGTTTGTTTGTTTGTTTGTTTGTTTGTTAAGAGCGAGAGATAACATGAAGTTGGATGTGGTGGTGGAATGGGGAATCTAGGAGGAGATGGGGAAGAATATGAAAAATGCCTTGTATGAAATTCTCAAAGCAACAAAATCTATTTAAAAAATCACATAGTTACTGCTGGCCAACTGTATGCCCTAGCATAGAGATAGAAATTAAACTTAAATTCACAGCTTCATATCACTCAGGGATGCACAGACTATGGCCCACCATCTGTTTTTATAAGATTAATCTTTATAGCTTCTTATAATTGAAAACCATCTAGAGAAAAGTATCTAGAGACCCCTGAAAATACCATGAAACTCAAAATTTTGGATCCAAAATCAAGTTTCATTGGCCTGCCCCCTGCCTGTGTGTTTACACATTCCAGTGGCAGCTCTTCTACAGCTCTGCCACATGGGAGGGGGGTAGAGGGGCTGTGTTGTTCACAAAGCCTGCAACACATGCTGAATGTTAACATCAAAATCTTCAGGCAGACATCTAGTTTGCTCCAACTCAGTCTATTCCAATCTAAATAAGCGCTTAACACTTAAAACCTTGCTATTTAATCTTAAACAAAACCTACTAAACCCAGGGTCAGATAATCACTAAAGGCAGAAGACAGTATTTTTTTTTTCATATTTTCTTATATGTATATTTACTTTGTAAGAATGGTTTATTCCTGAATAATGTAGACTCTACTAACATAGTTAAACTGGAAGCTCAAATGATAGAATATTAGCCTGTCTTGTTTCTAGAGTTCTAGAAAAATGTAAAAACCAGCCCCCTAGTGATCTCATGCCCTTTAGTAATGGGGACTTCCTCTCACCGTGTAATCCTGGCTGACCTAAACTCGCTCTACAGCAAGCTTCTTGCAGCACACTTCTGGTTCTGCCTCCCAGCTCTGAGAGTCCCAGCATGCACCTGGACATATGTCTACTTACTGTTTCAGCATGTGAAGGCCTAACTTTGAGATTCTTTTTTTTTTTTTTTCAGCTATAGACATTTTTTTTCCTCAGTAATTTATACACTTAAAGTGTAGTGAGGAAGCTTGGGGAAAATGATACTACTTTTCTGAAGTCAAAAATAGAAAAAATAATATCTACATAGCACTATAACTCTGCTGAGGCTGACATTACATCATTACACCATGCCATGTACAATTGCTTTAGACTCTGCAAATTCGAAAATAGATAATATAACGATCCAGGAATTCCTATGAATCCCTCCAGTGGGGCTGGACTGATTACTGTTGACTAGGATTCTAGAAGGCATATTAAAAAGAGTGACTGTGTTAATCAGAACTTGTCTCCACATCTTGTTTCCTGATGTCCTTCAGTCAGGGGACTTCCTCCTCTGGATGACTTGTCACTGCCACAAATAAAGAGTTTACAAACAAGTTTCCCTTCCAAGAGAGCCACCGTCTGGATGGCTGGAGTGCCCTTCCTCCCTTGCAGATCTGTCCACCTACAGTTTAGGAAACAGAGTGTCCTTTTCTTCGCTAAGTTCAACCAAGTGTTGTTGTAAAATCTGGGGTAAGTGAAATGAGCCAAGTCGATTCTAAAAACAAAACTCAAAGCCACAAACACATTGACCTTCGCCTGGGATTGCTAATAGAGCTGCTGTGCGAATCACTGACCTCCAAGCAGATTTCCCCAACTAGTCTTCCTGTTGTAACTGAGAATCTACCCTTCAGTAACATCCCCAGCAGTCCATTAGAGACATTAACCTTTGTGGAATTGGGTTCTAAGAAGCACGTTCTAGCCCCTAACTGTTGCCTCCGCCCACTAATCCAGACCCACTCATCCCAACAGGGTAAGGCCTATGTTATAATGTCTTTAGTGAATCATTTGAAAGTCTTGCTAATCTAAAATAGTCTTAAAAATAGTCTACAAAATTCTAAGATATCAATGTCCATTAAATCCCAGTACCTCTGAGAAGGAATGGTCTTGGGCGGACGTGAATGTTATTAGTCGATGGGTTTGGATAGGTGTTATGGGAGAGATGTACACATAAAGGTGGTCCAACAGAAGGTGGAGAACACCTTCTAAGCTCTAGAACCTAGAGGCTGGAAGGTGCACAATGAATGCCTGACAGACGCAAGACTGTTCTCTTCTTAAGTCATAGTATACATCTCTCCCCTGTATAAAAACCTACACATTTCATATCTTCAAAACCTCAGGCCTTGACTTCCTAGCCCATTTTCTGCCTCTCGGCTGTTATAAATGCCATTGAGCACTGCATTCAAAGAGCCTCACCCTGGGGTTTCCTCTCCCTCATCCCAGGTTGTCAGAAGTAGTTTTACTCCAGTGTTTCTAAATATACATTAAACATATACTAACTGGTAAGGCTAGGAGAGATAGCTCTGCACTTGCTGCTCTTGCAGAGAGGCCCAGGTTTGGTTCCCAGCACCCACATTTGGTAATTCACAACTGCCTGTAATTCCAATTCCAGGAGATCTAGTACTTTATTCCAGTCTCTACAGGCACTTGTACATGTGTGATACACAAACTCATACAAATAACACACACACACACATGCACATGCATGCACATACATGCATAGACTTTATAAAAATCACTAACCAACAAAAGAGCACTTTATAACTTGGTTTTTGTTGTTGTTGTTATAGAATGAGTGTTCTGTGGACTAGGGGACAGACAATTTGATGGATCCAGGGAAACTCAGCCCTTAGCCCCTGTTTTGAGTAGTGAGGGGCCAGTTAGGGCTTTGGAATCAGTGCCCCAAACAAGAGCCATCTGTTAGACAGAGCTATTGTTTATCTTATTTGAAAGGAACCAGAGCCTCCTGGTACTACTTACCCTCTTCACTCACAGTCAATCACACAGACAAAACGTAGTGTAATGTATTCGAGTATCTTTGGCCTTTTCTCCTTCAGAGTTTACTACCATGTCTATCACCATGCACACCAGCTGCTGCATCTTTGTCCAGCTTTGCCACCTCTGGAGAAGAGTGCATTAGGTTTTCTTTCTGGCCTCAACTTTATCCTCTCAGTGTGTGTGTGTGTGTGTGTGTGTGTGTGTGTGTGTGTGTGTATGTATGTGGTGACACTCTTCAGATAATTTGCTCAGACCCGGGACCTTGGGTGGAGTTGGGAAGAGTCATTTTGACACCTCTTGAGTGTGCCACGTTAGGCAATCAGATGCAGGTGAGCCAGCAGCTTGAGCAGAACAATGATTGTGTTCTGTGTCTGGAAACAGCAAGCCCAGCTCACCTGAGTCACATTTTCCCAGAGCCCATCCCAAGGGAAAGAAATTCTTAGCTGGCCACTTTGTGGGGGGTGGTTTTGTTGTGGAGTTTGCTGTTGGAATCTGAAAGCTCTTTGGATGTTTTTTCCTTTCTTTTTTTTTTTTTTTTTTTTTTTTTTTTTTGGTTTTTGGTTTTTGGTTTTGGTTTTTTGTTTTTTACATTTTGGGGGCGGATTCCTTTTTAAACATAATAACATTAGGTTTTGTCTCTAAGCTGCTGATCGTAGTTTTGTCTACCTTTGCCTAAGAGACTTTGTACCTTCATTCCTCTGCAAATTATGTTTGTTGATCATAAGTGGAGATGCTAGAGAGTTTTAAAATTAAAACAACTACTGATGACAAAGAGAACTATAGACATGATTGCCAACGAGGCAAAGGGAGCGTCTACTAATGTGTCCTAAAGAAAGCAGGAGTTAGGAGCAGAAAGGATCACCCCCTAACTCCCCTTCTTTGCTCAAAAGTTAACGCAAAACAATGATCTTGATTCAGAACTTCCTCAAGTCAGGTAGAAGGCCATTCCATCTGCTTTTCTTAGTCACTGTAAGGCATTTTGAACTGGTGGTCAGGAGACGTGGTTCTTGTTTTAGCTGTGCATAGCCTGCAACTCCAGACAGCTCAATGCACCATTGTGGGTTCCAGTCTTATCAGGAAATGACAGCAACATGCCATCACTTGTCCTCTGCCTACAAAATATCTCTGTGCTCTAAAAGGTGGTTAGTAAGTAATTTTTATAGTAAAATATAATAAGTAATATATTCTTTCCTTTGAAGAGTCCATAAATTAATTTCTAAGATCAAGGAAAACATGTAGCTTTAATAATCTGCCAGTGTGTTAAATTATTTAGTTATATTGGAATATGAAGCAGTAGCAGTAACTTCAACTATCTAATAATTTAATGTATATAGGGTGCCTTGCTGGCTTCTCAAAAGCTAAAGCAGTGTGATTTCTGGCAGAGCATAAACATTAATACTAAAATCATCCACTCTCAGTCAGATGTGGTGGCATACACCTTAACCCCAAACAGGGAGGATGAAGGAATATTGTGGGTTCTAAGCCAGCCTGGGTTACACAATGAGACTCCATTTAAAAAAATAATAATAATAATCAGCAATAAAGCAAAAACATCTTAGAAACTTCCTAGCTGACCGGGCGGTGGTGGCACACGCCTTTAATCCCAGCACTTGGGAGGCAGAGACAGGTGGATTTCTGAGTTCGAGGCCAGCCTGGTCTACAGAGTGAGTTCCAGGACAGCCAGGGCTATTTAGAGAAACCCTGTCTCGGAAGAGAGAGAGAGAGAGAGAGAGAGAGAGAGAGAGAGAGAGAGAGAGAAGGGAAGGGAAGGGAAGGGAAGGGAAGGGAAGGGAAGAGAAGAGAAGAGAAGAGAAGAGAAGAGAAGAGAAGAGAAGAGAAGAAAAGAAATTTCCCAGCTGTTCACACATTCCTGCCCATGCGATGGGTTTCCATGAATGGTTACCACTGGTTCTGCCCTCATTAGTCAGCTGAGCCTAGAAATAAAGACACCATCTATAATAGTTTGCTAAAGGTGAGAGAAGATAAGGAAAAATCAGAACTAGTGATCAGATCTAGCACTGTGCTGTACCCCTTCCATCCCTCAAGATACAGAGAAGGCCAGCAAGGTTGCATCTCTTGGTCTCCTATTACGGCTGAATTCCCAGATACTAACATGCCACCTGCCAAAGGCACCAGAGCATGCAGGGACAAGAAGAGACTTTAAACACAGGAGTAAACCAAGCTTGATAAAGCATTTTCTTTAGCCCAATTTAAAAAACGAAGAAGAAGAAGAAGAAGAAGAAGAAGAAGAAGAAGAAGAAGAAGAAGAAGAAGAGGAAGAGGAAGAGGAAGAGGAAGAGGAAGAGGAAGAGGAAGAGGAAGAAGAAGAAGAAGAAGAAGAAGAAGAAGAAGAAGAAGAAGAAGAAGAAGAAGAAGGAAGAAGAAGAAGGAAGAAGAAGAAGGAAGAAGAAGTTGTTTCCTCTTTTGAAGGCTGGAATTGAGTTGTCCTTGAATATATAGAAGTCCTGCATCAACAATTGTGACCAGAAAGATAAATGGTTGCCTTTTCTGTAGTCCAAAGACCTGAAAGTTAATGTCCAGTGAAGCTTAGTAAGGACATAGGACAAGCCATCCTCTTCTTCCCAGGGCCATAGTGTCACTGCACTCTGTCAGCTTGCCCAGGACACTTTGTCACTTCTGCTAGGCTCAATCAGAGCTAGTTGTGTTGCGCCTGTCTTGGATGAATGGCATAATCAGTGTTTAGGGGAGGGTCTCAGGGTCAGTGCACAGCTCTCGGAACCATATACCTTGCTTTGTTCATGCTAAAGTAGAAGTGTTTAGAAGCTGCCAGTGACTTATGGGATCATCTCATGTGTCCTATTCTTATAGATAGAAACAGCCATGGGGAATTTTCTACTATAATCGCCTAGAAGTTGCCATGTTTTTACATTTTTAATTTATACCTTGATGTTGAAGGTGCTTGGTAAGTCTTCTTAGCTCCCCCTAGCTCCCATGCACCTTGAGATGCCGGTAAGGATCCTTCTCCAGGGATTTATTAGGGTCCCTTCTGTCAAGCTGTCTTAGATCCCTTAAGACAAGATGTTGTGGGGCTAGAGATATAGCTCAGATCCCCTAGTCTGTGGGAAATTTGGGGTTTCCCCTGAAGGAAAAGTTTTTAAAGGCATTCCCTTGATCTGTTTTAGTCATTGCGTTTTCCTATAGTTGATTTTTATTGATTGCTTCAGACTCTACAACACTGATCCAGTGGTCAAAGAGAATGTTCAAATTCAGAGGTGGGTGTGTGTGGGTATGCACACATATGTGTGCATGCGTGTGTGCGTGTGTGTGTGTGTGTGTGTGTGTGTGTGTGTGTGTAGGTGCAATTATGATGTGAATTCATATTGGAGGTCAGAAGACAATCTGTCCTTTCTCAAGCGACATCCACTTTGTGGCTCTTGACTGGAGAGTTAGTTTGTTTGGTGGCTTGTTGGTTGGTTGGTTGGTTGGTTGGTTGGTTGGTTGGTTTGAAACAAAGTCTCTCTTGGTGGCCAAGAGGCTAGGCTGGCCAGCAAGCCTGGGAACATAACTGTCTCTGTGCCTTCAGCACTGGGATTACAGCATGAAGCTACACACCCAGCTTCCTGTGTAGATTCTGCAGATGGGTCTCAGCTCTTCGATCTTTCAAAGCAAGCACTTTACCAACAGAGCTATCTTTCCAGCATTTCAATTGTCTAATAATGATCATAAAGTTGCCTTCTCCACTTATGTAAATATTTATGGTAGCTAAGGAATTTTTATATACAGCAGCAATTTTTTTATGTAGACACACTCTATAGAAAATTATAAACACAAGAGCCCAAAACATAAATGGCATGCCTAAAGTCACATAATTGGGGAAAAGTTGAAGCCAGGGATCTTTCCTGGGGTTCCAATGCTTCTATCAGACAGGATTATTTATCATAGCTAGATTCTCAGGGACTCAGAAGTCCTCTTAACCCATAAAGTTGCTGAACTATAGCAGTGACCCAGCCTCCAATGACCTCATGTTTCTGTCAGAAAGATCCATAACATTTCACATTGAAGAGATGAAGATGGTTTGAGTTCACCACAGACAGGACCCCCTGACCTTCTGGAATTCATAGATATGTCTCTGCATCAAATTCCCAGTGCATCAAGAGGGTATGATTACCTGCTCAGGAATGTGGCTGAAAGTGCAGCCCATCTCAGAAGGTACTTAGATTCAGGTGCTTTGGGGCAGACTAATGGTACAAGAGTATCATCTCAGGACAGGCATGTGGATAACCTCAGTACAACTGGTTTGGAAACAACAGCAGGAAGATTTTAAGGTTTTAGTTTATTGTATGTTTCTGACAGATCAGCAAATCACCTGGCCATGCTCCCGTCTCTCAAGCACAGTGGATGTCTGCATGGTAGTTTACAGTCTCCATTGTCCATACAAATAAAAATAATAGGGCCAAAGAAATTACTCAATTGCAAGTGTTTGCCTCACAAGCATTAGGACCAGAGTTTAGATCTCCTCACCCAAAAAACAAACAAAAAAAACAAAAACAAAAACAAAAACAAGAAAAAAAAACATGCTTATAAGCCTAGCACTGGAGATGAAGAGATTGCGGAGAGGGTGTCCTGGGGGCTTATTGGCTAGCCAGTGTAAATAAATTAGTTCAATAATAAACCTTGTCTTAAGAATAAATAAATAAGGTAAAGCATAGAGAAAGACACACATGACAGCCTGTGCCCTCTGTACATGCATGTACATAGGCATACATATGCATGCACACAGACATGCCCAAGAAAAGTAACAATTATTTCACTGAAGGTACTCATATAATGAGATCCAGAGCTTTCCATTCTGGTCAGCAGAGAGGAAATAATAAAAGTTTATTATAATCAATCTCAGTGCATTTGCAGAGTAATTAAGTAACTAATGGAGTTCATATTGTTGGAGAGAAGAGGACTTTCCCTATGGAGAGCTGGACAAATCCTTTATCCCGAAGGATCAGAGGTGTGACAGAGCACTAATGCCCCAGGGTGGACTTCCCACCTTAGTTTTGCCTCAGTCCATTGCAAAGTCTCAACTATGAATGGATGTGCTTGACTAAGGATCAGCTGAGTGAATGGGCCATCTGGCTAAATGTGTTTGGTTGCCATAGTAGCAGGCTTTGGAAAGAGCCCTGAGAGAAGTCATGTACCTTGCAATTCAAGGGATGGTCCCCAGACCAACAGCATCAGAGTCATCTGGGTGCATTTTCAAGGGGGATAAATACTAGCCTCCTACACCCACCCACTGTTACTGACTCACAATCCACATCTTTCGACAAGATTGCCAAGTGAATCATAAAGTCTGAAAAACACCGCCTTAGCCAAGACTGAGAGGCAAGATGCTCACTTCCAGAGTGAAAAACACAATGACTTACACATCCTACACACTAGTCAAGACAGTAGTAGTCAAACCCTGCAACCAGACAAGACAGTAGTAGTCAAACTCTGCACACCGGTCAAGACGATAGCAGAGATAAATCTTCCCCTTTAGTGTGCCCACTCTCCCTGTCAATAGCAATGCACTCACAGGCCCTCAATGATGACTGTATATTTCTGTGTTTGCAGCCTAACCAGCCTCTAAGTCTTCTGGCCACAATGTGTAGATCTCTGTCTAGCACAGTGCCTGGCACATGACAGTTGTGTATGGAGGTAGCAAAATGTGCAGTGGCCCGGGCTGATAAACATTGGCTCGAGGCTCAACCCTGCCACAGCCTCAGTTCTTGCATCTATAAGACAGGGAGAAGCACATTCCTCCTGGGATTTGGAAAGAAAAGAATTTAATGATGCAGTGTACTAATACAGTACCTGGTGCACAGTAGCTGTTCTTAAGTGGTGCTGATTCGTGTGTGATTGGTGACTGCTGGACAAATGGAAAAATAGGAACCTCATAAAAATGGTAAAGCTGAGAAGTTGGTATCCTATTAACAGCTACCATACATAAAACTGCATTTTAAATTATGATGGACAAAGGAACCGTTAACACAAGAAAAGGGGAAGGTGAGCAGGGTCAGGATGAACTTGCAGGAAACGTGTACGGTTTGGAACCAAGAGACCGACATTTGCACAGCTACATTCGTGTCAGCTGGTGCCTCTCTCTGTGCCTTGGTTTCTCCTCCTAAGAAGAAAATTGACAAAGCCCTCTTTCTTTCATAGAAAGAAGCATCCTGCACCTCGCACTGCAGCTTTCAGTGTAGGAAATCATACGTTATTCATGCCTGTATCCCTACCTGCTTCTTAATGCAATGCCAAGCTCATAGGAGATGGCCACAGTGCAGGACTGTCCAGTGAGATCCAAGCATGTGCTCTCTGTGGGGATGAAAACCTCACCCCCAACAGACAAAATCTTATTCCTTAGAGCAGTGGTCCTCAACCTTCCTAATGCAGTTCCTCATGTCATGGTGACCCCCAACTATAAAACTATTTCATTGCTGCTTCATTACTATAAATTTGTTACTGTTATGAGTTGTAATGTAAATATCTTATATGCAGGATATCTGATATGTGACCCTCCTCCAAGGATCAAAATCCACTATTTGAGAACCCCTGGCTTAGCACAGTATCCTGGGGATGCAAAAGAAATTGCCAGAGGATTAGTGTCTAAAGGGGCTTCTTGAAGGGGGACCAGGGGGGGTGAGAGAGAGAATGATGACAAAAGTGAAGAAACGCTGAGTCAGAAGTCTGTATCTACAAGTTGGAGCCCAAGAGAGTTCCCATAGAAATGTCATAAGGCAGAGGAAAAACTGCTACCAAAAGACATCTAGGGGAAGCTCGAAGGGAGGCGGGGGGGGGAGGGTTATGATTTAGAAGTTGATATTTAAAATTTTGCAAATTTTTACAATAGCAAGATGTAGGAGCACTTGCCTATAATCCCAACCTTTAGGAGGCAGAGGCAGGGAGATCACTACATGTTTGAAGGCAGCTTCCAGGTCAACACAGGCTATACACATCAAGACCCGGCCTCACAGAAGAACAAACCATGTTTGGTTTCTGGCACCCACCTTTTGGTTCGCAACACCCTTAACTCTAGTTCCAAAGGATCCAGTGCTTACTTCTCACCTCTGCAGGCACTGCCATGCACATGATATGCATTTATACATGCAGACAACACACTCATACACATAAAAATATGAAGGAAAAATTATATAAAAAAACTTCAGTAGATATAATATGAGAAAATTTCTTTAAAAAAACAAGTAAGGCTGGTGAGATGCTCAATCACATACTGACCTGGGTTCAATCCCCAGAAACTACCTAAGAACCCCAAGAATGGTAATTCTACCTAAAAACCCCAGGCTTTTAATCCCAGTATTGGGAGGCAGAGACCAGAGAATTTCTGGGGCTTATGGATATACTAGATTTAGCCTATTCAGTAAATTTCAGGCTAAAGAGAGATGTCTCCATCTCAAAGAAACAAGAGGGATAGTGCCTGAAATATGACAACACTTGAAGTTGACTTCTATGTTCCACATACATGTGAACAAAACAAGTGCACCCACGTATGAGCACACACGCAGATGCAAGTCTTTCCACACTGGACATTTTGGTCGGACTTTCCCCTTTACACAGCCTCTCCCTGAGAGTGCGATTGGAGCGTCACCTCTGGCACCTCCTAGAGTATTTCCTAGTCAGATGGAGCTCAGCATGCATCTTCCATTCAAGGATCTGAGTTACTAATATAACTCTCAAACGTTTGGAAGAAGATTCCTCTACAAGGGAAAGCCCACAGCAGAGGCTCCAAGAACAATCTGGGGCTCTTCACATGGACAGGAAACTTGTGTCTGATGCTATGCCAACGTTTCCACAGTTCTAGTCACCTACTAAGATGTTTCACAGACTCTGAAAATCTTAGGGGTTAAAATGAGAGTTTTTAAAAGATTTTCACAAAGCACAAAGCAGAAGGTGAAGTCATCCATGTTTTAAGATCATGCCCAGTGTCCTAACATTTCTGTTACCCCATCAAAGCCCTGTAATACTTTTAATATGCTGCTTCCTTGGTGGGCCAGGAGAATAACAGACTACAAAGATGGGACACGTGGAAAGCATGTCCTAAGTGTCCGCCATGTCTCGAACACTGTTTGTATCATAAGCTTTGATAGAAAACACGACTGAAGCTCTCCAGACGGACGACTTTCCTGCTGGGCTATTCTTTGGTATCAATCACACACAGAGGGAAGGGTTATTATCTACTTACTGTTTTTCCAGTGACATATGATTAAAAAAATGGGTAAAGGCCCAGTACTTGGGAGGCAGAGGCAGGCGGATTTCTGAGTTCGAGGCCAGCCTGGTCTACTGAGTGAGTTCCAGGACAGCCAAGGCTACACAGAGAAACCTTGTCTCGAAAAAACAAAAAACAAAAAACAAAAAAACAAAAAAAAACAAAGAAAACAAAAAAAAAAATGGATAAAGGCTTGGCTTCGATGGTGCAATTATAAAAAGCATTTTGCCAGATTACAATGCATGCAGTATTTCTTATAGATGTAGTCTGTCTTGGTGTTTTGGGTTTTTGTTTTGTTTTTTTGGGGGGGGAGTTTTTTTTTAATTTTGTTTTGTTTTAAGAATTTTACTTCCACAATACCACTCTTTTTGTTAAAAAAAAAAATCTAAAATAGAAAGGGCAGTCTTAAAAAATTATTTTTGTTCTGGTTCACATGGGAAGCAACAGATGGAGAAACGAGGGTTCCAAGAAGAGACGGTTATGCTGTGCTTGGAGTAAAAGGAGCCAGTTTTGTAGCTATCACTTGGGATTGTCCTTTCAGTGTATGTAAACCAAAGCATGTAACCCTGAAAAATTTATACCACCATTACCACCTCCAGTATATGCCACCCAAATCCCTTTATCATCAAGCAATATTTTTAAAGTCCTTAAATATATAGCATGGATCATTTGGCAATTTGTCTTTCTTAAGGAGAATGAGTCATACTAGATTTGCTATCTAAGCCCCCATGTAACCTGACCTCCTTTGCTAGCACATAGCCTCCGCTGCAGCCATTGGTTTTGGTTTCTCTGGTGCAGACTGAGCCCTGTGTTTCCCAGTAGTGAGCAGCCTTAGGCTGCCCCTGGAGAGGCCACAATCCCAGCTCAAGACCACTAATGGATGTTGCGCTTGCTGGAAGTTGGTATCAAGCAAGATCAGTCTCAGGATTAATAGCATGTGCCTCTTTGTTAATGTTTATAAGATGCCCTGTTCCTAGAAAGCAATGGACCCCCCACAGGCTAGAATACGATTTGCAGCTGGAGCCACTCAGTGTCTCAGAATGCAACAGAGAGTTTGGAAATTCAGGCTACAACTCATTCTGAAGACCTGGGAAGGCAGAGTCAAACCCTGTGAGGAAACCCAGGCTCAGGCCCCAGCCGTGACACCTTCTTGAAAAAGCTGGGGGCACCTGGAGAGGCCTGATGCTGTCTCTAAGAACAGAATGATCTGACCTTGTGTAGATCAGAAGCTATATTGGCCAGCTACAGAGCAGAAAAAGCAATAAATTGTCTGGTGGCATGCATGATTGGAGATACTTTTACATCCGTGTTTCCTCCTGCTGTATCTCTTCCGTTCCTACCGTTTTTTATGACCAGGCATAAAGACGGAAATTGTGTGAGTTCAGAGGTGGAGAAACCTTCCTAGGTGGAACAGATATTCTGGGGCACGCATACCTTGGACTTAAGATCCTGGAATTCTGAGGTTGTTGAAAATAGGATTGGAAACTTCTAGAGAGTGGACTTCTTTGAAACAGAAAATGTGCTTTGCTTGATCCTGCCATGATTTGTATCCTAACAAAAGGTTTTTTTGTTTTTAATTTTAAAAAAATCATATAGAGCAGAGCTCGCTTATTGCTGTTTGTTTCTGAAGAAGAGTTACCAGGTGCTCAAAGTAACAGAGGACCACAATAGGATAAAGGGAGGGGCATATTGCAGTCAAGTTTAGAAACAGACCACCTGCCTTGTCCACAAAATATAGGAAAAAATAAAATTCTATTCCTACGCAGATAAATGCGGAATTCAGAGGGATTACTGCTCAGTGTGAACTTCAGAGAATATAGATTCATTAAAATGCGTGAAGTATCAAGCTGGTGTTTAGAACTCACTTTCAGCTCTCACTGTATGCATTTGTATCAATGTTTAGAAGAACTGGACAGACTGGAGGCTAGATAGATGACTCAGAGGCTCAGAGCACGTGCTATTCTTACAGAGGACCTAGATTGGGTCCCCATCATCCCCATCGTGGCTCACTCCTCTCTGTAGCTCCAGTTCTGGGAGATCCAAGACCATTTCCTGACCTTCATGGGCACCAGGGATTCCTATGCTGCCCAAACATACATGCAGGCAAAATAGTCATACACATAAAAAAATGGAAAATGGCAATGTAAAAGGATTACATCAGAGAAAACTTTAAATTCTTCATCAAGGAAATTCTTGCATGGTTCATCTAGGTTGCTTTCATCAAAAGCTGTGCCTTTCAGGCTGAAGAGAAGGCTCAGCAGTTAAGAGTACTGGGTGTTCTTCCAGGGGTTCTGAGTTCAATTCCCAGCACCCACGTGGCCGCTCACAATATAATGGGACCCAATGCTCTCTTTTGGTGTGCAGTTGGACATGCAGTCAAAGCATCTGTATACATTAAATAAATAAAATTGTTAAAGGAAGGGAGGGAGGGAGGGAGGAAGAAAGGAAAGAAGGATGAAATAAACTGGGCCTTTCTCTTGCCAAGTCTCATAAACAACATACGAACAATCTAGTTTGACTTCATTATTGCTTGTCCTCATTTCAGCTGGCTAATGTCCCCATACTTAGCCCGTACCATTTAGTCTTCAGCTACCTGGTGCCCAGTGGCATCAAATATCCTCTCCTGTGCTTTCCTTGCTCTCTGCCCTCCTCCTTCACATAAATGCTTGATTTTATTTTTATTGTTTTTTTTTTATTTACCCATTTCCAATTGCTTTTCTTGCTATTCAGTTTTGAGATCCCAGATATTCGTTCTTTCTCAGATAGAGACAAAATGTTGCTCCTAGTTCAGAGTTTGCATTTATGAGCAAAAGTTTTAAATTTTGATAAAGACCAGTTTGTCTATTTTCTTTTAACGAACTATAATTCTGATGTCAAAACTAAGAATATTTGCTAGGCTCTAGATCCCAAAGATTTCCTCCTTGTTTGGTTATATGGGTTTTTTTTTTCCTAAGTATTTTCTAAGATGTATCAAAGGACTGGCTTTTTAAAAAAGATTTATTTATATTTTATGTGTATGTGTGTTTTGCCTGCATGCATGTGCTGTGTGCCTGCAGAGGCCAGAAGAGAGT
>JADRCD010224036.1:0-11833 GCA_019843815.1 Montemys delectorum | reverse complement strand
ACACACACAGACACACGCACACACGCACACATACACACAGACACACACACAGACAGACACACAGACACACACACACAGACACACATGCTCGCAGACACACACACAGACACACACACAGACACACACACACAGACACACACACACACACAGACACACACACACACGCACGCATGCATCCTGAAAGGCTGTAACTCCATGCTCCAAGAGCTGGAATAAAGTAAGGAGAAGAACATTAGGCCTACAGTGTTGAGCTGAGTGTCCAGGCCAAATTTTCATTCTCCCTTTAAGTTAGGATTGCTACACAACACACAGAAAGCCTGCAAAATTCAATTTTTCAGAAGAACAAGAAGCAATATTAATATGTTGCCAATACTACATAGAATGTGTTTATATTAAAAGTTGTTTAGTTTTCCAATTTTACTGGGTTCCTGATATTTTTATTTTTTTAAATCAGGCCACCAAATGGCCGAGAGTTGTGAAGTCGATGTGTAATTCACACTATCTAAACGTTGATAGCCATAAATAAAATGTCACCTCCCCAGTGTATATTAGAATAATGGTGTATAAAAATGTACAGAATTAACATGTTTGAAAACTGTAGCGTTGGCACTACTGGGGCCAGTGTGTGTCATAATCATGAATTGATGGTGGCAGCGTGAATTGGCATAATTCCTTGAAAGAATAGTTTGATGGTTTGTAAAATCTGCCTCAGCCACTCAGAAGAGCTGATTCGCCAGGAACGAGTCAGGGGACTCCAGAGTGGGGACCGACTCAGCGTCTAGTCCCAGCATTGGCCAGAGGACTGGTCAGTACGTGCTTGTCTTCTTGCCCAATCTCATTCTGTTCCCACTGCACCGAGTGGAAGCCTGCGTCTTCTCTGTGGCCATGAGATTCCCCACCCCTGTGCCCTGACCCCAACCTTCCCCCAGCCCCACCCCGACGACCCTCTCCCTTTTCTGCCCCTCCCCCCACTGGCCTCCTGGCTGTTCTCCAAACACACCAGCACCTTCTGTGCCCACCAAGCCCTCTCCCACTGTCCACACTGTATGGAGCTCCTCCCTGAGCCCCGCTGTCATGCGGCACTCTGAATGAGCCCACCAGCCATGCGCCTCCAACCTTCCCCCAGCCTTACCCTGTTTCTGCTCCCTCCCCTTTTGCTCGGGAGGCTGTAATAAAGTTCAAGGCTGGTGTTTGAACTTTGGATCCGAGAATCTTCATATTAAAGTGTGTTTATTTAGCCTTATAAAACAAACCAAAACCAAAGCAAACAAAAACAAACGAAAACTCCTCGGGCCTTGTGTGTCTATGGTCCTTGTTCAGGTCGTGTTTAGGCTGTCATGTGGGTGGGAGGAGAGCTGGAACATGGTGGAGAGGGTTTAAGCCGTTGTGCTTGTGATTATTACTATCTGTGGAGCAATTTAGGAAATTATGGCTAGGTGGATTCCGATTGATGGGTTAGCAGTGAACTCACAGGACAGTCCAAAGGTACATTTTCTCCTCACACTGCTGTGCAAAGGGGGCTAAAGAAAGGTCATTGAGGTCCAAACTTCAAAACTCAAGTTCAGTTAGAGAAAGAGGGGAAGGGGAAGAGTAAGAGGGAAAGGGGGAAAGGAAAAGGGAGAGAGGGGCAGGGGGAAAGGAGAAGAGAGAGGTGGAGGTGGTGGGGGGAGGGAGAGGATTGGGAGAGGAGAGAGGAGGGAAGGGGAAAGGAAGAGGAAAAGGGGAAAGAAGGACAGGGAGGGAGAGAGGTGGGGGAGGGGGGAGGGGGAAGAGAAACAGGAGGGGGAGGGGAAAGGAGGAGAGGGAGAGAAAGAGAGAGAGAAAGAAAATGAAGGAAAGGAGGAAAGGAAAGAGGGAAGGAGAGATTAGGTGTATCAAAACAATGAAAACTAGTCACAAGAAGACCAAGGAGGTCCCATTCATGATGGAGATTGACTGCTGCCTGCCAGGTGCATCTTCATAGGGCTGTCCTTATGAAGATGTGGTAAGATGCAGGCTGGATGCATGAATTAAAAAGCACCCCTGGTGTGTTGGTTTGAATGATAATGGCTACTACCAGCTCATCTGTTTGCACACTAGGTCCATAGCTGGCAGAAAGGGAAGGTGTGGCCTTGTTGGAGAGGGTGTATCACTGAGAATGGGCTTTGAAGTTTCAAAAGCCTGTGCCATTTGCATTTAGCTCTCTACTCTCTGCCTCCCGCTTGCTCATGGGTTGAGGTGCGAGCACTCAGCTGTTGCTCCAGCACCATTGACTACCCAGCTGCTAAGGAGCTCCTGGCCACGATGGATGGTAAACTCTAATTTCTTGGAACCATACCCCCCCCCCCAATTAAACACTTTCTTTTAGAAGTTGTCTGGCTCATGGTGTCTTATCACAACAATAAAAGAGTAGTAAGACAACCGTTGTTCAGAAATGCAGCATTAATGTCACCAAGTGCACTGTTACACTCCCTGGATGTGAAATTCTTAGAATAGGCCCTAAGTCATGATGTTGCCTGATGTCAGGTCTGGTGTCCTCAGCCTTGGAGGTTATATACATTTGGGCTACATCACTGTGCAGAGGGAGACAGCTACGAACCGTGTAGAGCACGCTAGCCCACAGGTTGGCATCCCAGGGCATTGTCTTGGGGCTCTGCTTGGTGTCCATCCCCTTCCATTTGAGACACTGTCTCAGTGATGATTGAAGATTCCTCGCCACTGCCCCTATCTCAGTAATTATACATATTATTGTTCATTAGCACTTTCACAAACACAAAAAGCTAAGAATAAGATATTAATTTTGAGTAAGAAATTATGAAGCATTCTTACACAGACAAAACCACAAAGAATGCTAGCAAAAGCCCTATTTTCATGGCAAGATTCTAGAACAAGCAAGTCCTGGCCAGTCTACATCCCAACACCTGGCTCCGTGGGCCCTACATGACTGGCTTTTACTGTTATTTTCCATGTGTTTGTGTGTGCTGGGCTTGTGTGTCTTTGTGTGTATACATGTATGTAGGTTTACATGTATATGCATACACATGCACATGGATAGGTGTGTGTCGAGGTCAGAGATCGGGTGTCTTTTTATCTATTTGCTGAGGCAGGCTTTCTAGTCTAGCTTGCCCTGGGGATCTTTTACCTCTGCCTTCTGAGTTCTGGGATTACAGGCAGGATTCTGTGTCTTCCTGGTTCTCAGAGAAGGTTCCTGGAGTCCAAATCCTGGTCGTTATGCCTGTGCAACAAGTGTTTTACCCACTGAACTGTCTCTCCAGGGCCTAGAATTGTTTTAAAGCCTATCTCAGGACTTCCCATTTTGTTTTGTCTTTTAGAAATGTCGGTGTTTTAGCCTCTGAGAAATGCTGGATGACATTTTTCAGTTTGACCTCTTCAATCTAGAATTCAGTCTACTGGTATTATAATTTAAAATCCCACCTGTGAGTTGATTAAAAGGTGTGGGTTTCTTTTCTATGGAGGTCATCTCAGTTTTCCGTGTGTGTAGAAAGCTCCCTAGTGAGCCTTCCTACGCCAAGTGGAGCGGACTGCACATGCTTCACCCACAGGGTACGGCTGTCCCCACTCATATCATCTCTGGACAAGGTTCTAAGGCTGTGAGAGATCTGGCGTGAGACAAGCTGCTAGACGGGTTCCTCAGGGTCAACTGTAGCCCAAGGCTAGAGATGTCTAAAGCTAGAGCAGGCAGACCCAGCCTTCTGCTGTGTGAGATGAACTAGCACAAAGACCGAGCAGCTTAACCTTAAAGGGAAGGTGCCAGCTGCCTCTTGACTGCAGGCTGAAGCAAGGCCCTATCAGTGCACACTCAGGCCTGTGATGCCTAGAGCATCAGCAGAGCCCTCCCCCCACCCCTACCCCATCCCAGGTCACTGAGCTGCCAAGAGCATTTGTCATGGCATCAACTTCTCTACCTGCTGCCTCTAAGGTCCTTGGCAACACAAGTCAAACGCTAACCTCTGACCTATGCCCATAGCAAGAGAACTGCTCCTTAGGGTCTTCTATTTGATATCTGACCCCCACACCTTTACTTTATGTGTGTAGGACTCCTGAACACCTGGCAAGCAGTCTATGGCATGGTGCAGAGTGCCTGGACTTCTGTGACAGGGCCTCAACCTGAGTGAACATTTTCTTTGTATCTACTGTCTACAGGGAACATTGCATGATCAAAGAACCAACAATAGAGAGAAAGGAATTGCTACTGGGACAAATATTGGTAGAGAGGATGATGTGTTAGAATGGCGGGTCTCATCAGGATATACCACACACTAGGCCCAAACAGTTCCATGTGTAAGAGTTTTAATTGAGAGGGAGAGAGGAAGCAGCAGCAGAGAGTGAGGAGGGAGAGAGAGTGAGGGAGGGAGGAGTGTTTCCTGTGTGTGTGTGTGTGTGTGTGTGTGTGTGTGTGTGTACCCATATATATCTATAGTGGCTACAGGTAAAGGTGGGAGATGAGCCCAATGGATTCTGGGAATATGGCGGCTGTTGCCCTGGCAACAGGTCTGTGAGGCCCACCCATGTGACATCACGGGCTTTGGAGGCCCTGATGCTAACAGAGGATGTGGACTCTGGGATCATCTGTTTCCCCCCAACACAAGGAAGCACAGTGGAGTGGGTATCCTCTCTCTTTCTGCCCCATGGAACTATCTACATACAGTCTTTTGTCTCTGCGGTAGCTCGGTGAGAGGACTGGGGGTAGCATCTTGGGATCCACACTACTTGAAATGCAGATCTATCTGAACTGTAGTAGAAGTCTCTGGATTCCAACCAGGGAGATTCTTCAGGTTCTGCTTTTGGGTATGTGATTAAATGATGGTTTCTGATCTGGGACCCTCCTGATATCTCCAAGGGCATCCATGTCCACCTACCAAAAGACACCTGCCAGTACTCACACGTCAGAAAGAGGAACATACAAACATTTCACATGCAAAGAACTCAAATCCTAGTCAGAGGAGATGCTGCCAGTCATGTGATAAGGTACCTGGGCACAGGACACTGGCCACCAGTTTGTATGTTGTATGAGTCCAATCTCATAAAATGCCCTTTGGGGGTCATCTTGTAAGCACCTAGTTGTGGAGGAATCTGATTAAAAATTACATCTTTGTTTTCAAAGCAAGCCACTTTATAACCTCTGGTCTCCTTTCAGTAGATTTGGTCCTGCTCCATGTTTGTTCTGAGGCATGTTCCAGAGCAACTGTTTATTAAAATGTCAACAGCTATGATTAATTTCTGGTGCTGTGTGGTGCATCTGTTTGGGGGATGTTGACATCACACTGGCCCAAGATGATAGTTGTGGTGGGGGCTCTGCCTGGACACCCAGCTCCTGTGTGCTTTCTGTAAGACACACTTACTACTTTTGAATAGTTCATCCTGAAGTTCATTATCCAGATAACTGTTGAGAGCCAAGGCATGGCCACTCGACCCCCTGCCCCTCAACTAGCCTGAGAACTGCCTGACATTCACCTTGTCTAAAAACATCCTGTGCCTGTTCACCAGGAGGCAGTGTATCAAGACCTTCCGAGATGAATCACAAAATGTTCCGGGCCCCCTGTCAGTATCTGCCAGATGGCCGATTACCCATTGCTCCCCACCCCTCCCTTTTTCCACTTTTGTGAAGTATATATAGAGCAGTTTGCTCTTAGTAAAGTAGACCTTGACAATCCTTGCTTGGTCTCGTCCTTTCTCTCGCCCAGTTTACCTTTACAGGCATAGTCCCCCTCGAACCCCCAAATAACTGAGTCCCGCGGGACAGGACAAGGTGGCACCTCAACATGGGCTGATGTACAGACCCTTGCCGGACAGACCCCCAGACGAGTCGGGTAGAGCTCCCCGAGACTCCAGCCTGAAGAGACCACTTTGTCACTTGAGAGATGGCTCCTTCTCGTAAGTGTTCCTCTCCTACTTCATTCCGTCTGATCAGAATGGGCCATTCATTGTCAAAGGAGGCAATTTTTATTAGAGATTTGAAGGCCTCCTGCAGAGAGAGGGGTATAAGGGTAAAGAAAAAGGATCTCATAAGGTTTTTCATCCTTATTGATAAAGCATGGCCCTGGTTCATGATTGATGGGCCCCAGAGTAATCCCCAAAAATGGCGAAAAGTCGGTCGTGAATTAAATGACAAACTTGCCTCTCAGGGCCCAGATGCTGTTCCTCCCACGGTCTTCTCATATTGGGGTCTCATAAAAGACGTTGCCGAGGGGGCCGAGGGTGACCCTCATCATCAGCGACTCTTGTCAGTCGCCGAATATTGTCTTGGGCATGCTTCACCACCACTCCCACTCCCCTCCCCCGCACAGCATCAGCCACTTCCCTCTTCCAGGTGTCCTCAGGTCCTCCAGACCCTACCCTGGGTCCTGTCCTTCTATCCCCGTCTCCCTTGGCTCCCTCGACAGCGTCTCTTATGAGACCCTAATATGAGAAGACTGTGGGAAGAACAGCAGATAACTACATTTTTTAATATTACGAACACAGGCTTTTCTTCGGTGAAAAGAAGCCCCAGGATTCTGTGGGCTAACGGTTTATATTGCCCTCTCTTGTGAGGACATCTGTTCATGACATTCCAAGAGTGGAACTTGGTTCATGGAGTCTAAAGTCACATCTGTATGGGAGGTAGGTGGAAGGGGATCTCTGGTAGAGAATATCTGTTTCCAGACATATTGACCCATGGCTACACAGCATGGGATACAGAGTGACATCTGAGGGTGGATTGGAACGAGCCATGCACTTTGAGTGACACCAGGGGGAAGAGGTGGGGTCAAGGTTGTAAAGTTGCCTCTGCACACCTGGTCATTTGAACAGTTCTTGGTAGAGGTGTTCACAAGGCCACCCTGCACATTGCTTCAGACAATGAAGTGAGGCTCAGCATGCACAATGGAAGTCTGACCCACACAGCAGAGGACAGAGAAGTTCCGTAAAGCAGGGTGCTAAGGTCTAGAGGGGGCTGGGGTTCAGGGGAAGATTAGCTTCGGGTCCAGTGGATTAATTGGCAGCAGAAACTTGTAAATCAATCCATCAAATAAGCGCTATGCCCCAGAACCAAATCCCCAAAGCTGACATAATTTACTGAAATCAATTTGTAGGTTTATCAATTGGGTCAGTTGTCTATGTGTTAAAATATGTTTCTATTAAAAGCTAATAAAGCCTGTTACAATTCTACCTGTGGGGACTGGCTTAAATGGCCTTTGAGGATATTTCAAAATGAGTCAGAGGTAGGAGCTAGTATGCTGTCTGTTGTTGCAGGTGAACACTGTGGACATTGTGTGTGTGGGGGGGGCAACTTTAAATCATAGAGGTTCTGGGGGATGGAAGTCCAAGACATAGTCCTGGTGTCCCCTTGGCTTCTGTTAAGAGTTCGTTGTGTTGTGGTGGTGGTGGGGCATCCCATGGCTTGATCATGAACGTGTGTGTTCATGCGTCTCCTCTTACAGAGCTGAATGGCCCTCTCGTGCCATCACCTGATGCTTATGGGGGTTCCCTACGCATTCACTCAGATGGCACAGCTTGCCTCCCTCATTGTGCACCCAAAACTAGTTCAATCCAGATCTGTCCCTTGACGGCTGAATGGAAACTGACACAGAGGCAGCACTAAGGGTTGCTAGGGGAGGAGAGAACTAGACCATGGTTTGAAGTGAGGTGCACACGTAGCTTAGTGCAGGCAAGGGCCCTAGGGACCCAGGTGCATTATAGGACAGGGTGTGTGCCCAGGAGAGGGAGCACCACTGGAGCACTGAAGGAAGAAGCATTTAAATCCATCTATTTTTAAAAATGTACTCTTATCAATGTATAGTAGCTTTCCATAGTGTGGGGTTTCACAAGGACAGTTCTTCCAAGTACTCCATGGCCTCTGAACACCGTGCTGGTTACTTCCTGCCAACTTGACACAGCGGGGAAGAGGAAACCTCAACTGCGGAATGGCCCCCATTAGACTGTCCTGTGGGCAGACGTAAGGCTTGTTTATTTATGTATCTGACCAATGATTGATGTGGGAAGGCCCAGCCCACTGTGGGCAGCACCACCCTGGGCAGGCAGGCCTGGGTTTTTATAAGAGAAGTGTCTGAGCAAGCTATGGGAACAAGCCAATGGGCAGTGTCCCTCTATAGTGTCTGCTTCCATGCTCCTGCTTCGAGTTCTGGATATGTCTTCCCTCAGTGATGAACTATAATCTGCAAGTCAAAGGAACGCTTGCCTCCTCTTGACCAAGTTGCTCTCGGCCATGGCGTTTATCGCTCTGCCCCCTGATAGCTGGGGTGGGGGGAGTGCCCCAATCCTACGTCTCCCTCCAAGTATGAGTCCATTAACAGCTAAGCTGGTTAGTCACATGTCAGGTGTGCTCCTCAGAACACTGGGAAACTAGGCTAAGGATGAGGTACGAGTGTTCAGGAGGAGGGCTGAAGCCCAAGGCAACTTGCAACTCCCCTGAAGGGTGGGGGTACTTGAGGTCCTGAAGGCTTGAGCCCCAGCCCAAGTGTGGCACCTCCTATATCTTCCAGGAAAACCAGAGGGCATCAGTGTGAGTTTGGGAAATTGAATCATTCCTTCTCCACTGGCTGTAGACCTGGGTGCCATTTCTCCGAGTGTCCTGCTACATTGCCAGTCAGACACAGAGGACAGGCACAGCCCGCCATCTCAGTCTCGTTTCCCTTCACAGCGATAAAATACTCTGACAGAAGCAACTTCAGGGGGAAAGAGAATTGTGGGCCTGCAATTTCTGTTCTGGCTTCAGGATCTTGAAGCAGCTGCCACAGTTATGAGCAGAGAGCAATGAGTTGACGCATGCATGGCCAGCTTGCTTTTTCCATCCACACGTAGTCCCAGATCTCCAGCTGTAGAGGATGATGCCATTCACAGTGTGCAGGCCTTCTCACACTGATTGGTGTAATTGCCACATTTCCTCATAAGCATGCTCAACCTGACCTAGACAACCCGCATTGAGACTCTCTTCCCAGAGTCTCTAGGTTGCTTCAAGCTGACAACTAAAAACCAACTACCCCTGGATCCTATCTAGTCCTGCACTGTCACCACTGCTACACATATTTTAAAGATTAAAACCTCAAATTTTTGTGGAGACTAGAAACTGCATACACAGCAGATTTTATTACCTCCATGTTTACTTGGAAATTTAAAGTCAGTAGCAGCTACCGGGTGACTGTCAATAGCAAGGGTACCATTGCTGAAGACTCTGGAATGCCATAGGGTGGCTTGGGTGGTGTCACTCCTCCGAATTGTGGTGGAGACTCTGGAAAGCGTCCTGTGTCTTTAATTTCTAAGTCCCTTCTTTTATATCACTGCAGGAAGGGGAGATGGTGTCCTTTAAAGATGTCCTTGGATTTGAAATTTCACACTGTTTTTATTACTTCATTAGAAGACTGTCTTGTGACACTGTTGGAAGACAACACCATGAGCTGGGAAATGTCAGCGGGCCTCCTTCCTGCCCCGCCATATTTTCAATATGCAGATTGAGTTTCAACATGTGCTTCAAAGCTAATTAGTCTGACTAGGATTGGGGTTCTGCCTCCACTTTCTTCCCTGATGGGGTATTTATTGCACAGGATAGACTGGGTTTCTAGGAATCAGGAGCCTTAGGGAAGGGAAGCAGGTGGGGGTAGAGAACACTCGCCTGTGGCTGCCTTCCATGAGCCAATTCAGAAGCTTGTCTGATATTTTCTGCAAGCTTTGAAGTTCTTGGAGGGGTCTGAAGGTCATGGAGGGGTCAGAAGGTCGTGAAGAGGTTTGAAAGTTACAGAGGGTTGTTTTTTGGGGGGTGAAGATTGGATATGACAATATATTGGCCTCACTCTTATTATAAATGTAACTTTAAAATGTTCAGCTCACTACTAGCAGACACACACACACACACACACACACACCACACCTCTGCACCCATAGCATTGATGAGATCTGGAGAAAGGACCTAGTCAAGAGAATGCCTGCTATGGAGTGGGGTTGGGTGAGCATCAGTCCCAGGAGGACCAAACTTAAGGATACTGAGGAACACCAGGCCTCTGTTCTCCCATCAGACACTCAGGGAACTCTAAGTTCCCTGGAGCCCAGCTGTCTGCTCATGCACCTGAAGCCACTGCCTCAGACATGAACTGTGAGATCTGGTGTTTGGTTCTGTGAAAGGACAAGGTTGCCACATCTAAGGAAACTTGTTCATCCTTCTGCCTTTTGTCACTGTGAGCTCCAGGAGGGTCTCAGCATTTCACTCAACTCTACCTCATTTACCCTTGTGCTAGAGCTTGGACCACCATTTGGACCTGGCAGCCCCTTTGTTATTCTGAAGGGATGGAGGGACAGAGAGAAGTGGAGCTGGCAGTCTGACCTGTATCAGATAAGAGAGGACAGAGAACAATGCCAAGATGTGTCGAGCCAGGGCATAGCACAGATGAGAAAAGAAAATAAACATGTAGAATTACACTAGACCAAGAAAGAACCAACAGAGAGTGAGGAGACAGCTTGCAGAATGGGGAAAATATTTGCCAACTATCCACCAGGCAAGGGCTTGCTGTCCAGAATACTCACGGAGCCCGCACCACTCGAGAAACAGCTAGCGTGACCAAAAACGTGATCAAAACATGGGCAAGAGATCTGCATACACATTCCTCTAAAGAAGATGTACAAATGGCTACTGGTGTGTGAGGATGCATTCACCACCCCTAATCACCAGGAGAATGCAGAGCGAAGCTTAATGAGACATTGCCTCACACCTGTTAGAGTGGGTGCTCTAAAGTCACGGCCGATTACAAGTACGGGGGGGGGCAGAGGGGAGCTCTGTGTTCTGCTGGGGGGCATGGATTGGTACATTAATGGTGGAGGACAGGATGGAGGGGTTTTTCAAAATAAAATGTTTTAAAAAATGAAAGCTGTAACACCTAATACCCGGTCATCCCTTTCCTTAGCAGTAACCAAAGTTGAGAAAAATCTGCACTGGGGAAAGGCACCAGTGTCTCTCACTGAAGGATTGGTTGTGGCAGATGGACGTGGAAGGAAGGAGTCCATGTGCGCAAATAGAGGAATTGGTAGAGAAGAAACTGGTATGTCTGTGTGTGTATGCCTGACTGTGCACACAACGTAATACACCTGTGTGTGTGCATCTGTGTGCACAATGCGATACATCTCTGTGTGTGTACCCGACCATGTACACAATGTAATACATCTCTGTGTACACCTATGTGCACATGTAATACATCTGTGTATGTATGCCTGTGTGCACAACATGATATATCTGTGTGTGTGAACCCGACTGTGTGCACAATGTAATGCATCTGTGTGCACCTGACTGTGTACACAACATAGTACATCTGTGTGTGTACACCCGATGTGCATATAACTATAATACATCTTTGTGTGCACCTGACTATATGCATAACATGATACATCTGTGTGTATGTACTTGACTGTGCAGACAGTGTAATACTTCTGTGCATGTATGCCTGACGGTGCTCAACAGGGATAGCGGCTGCATGGCCCTGCTCCTGGGAGAAGCCTAGCGACAGTGGCAGATACAGGGTAGAACTGGCTCCCAGGTGCGGGGTAGGGAGAAGACACAGGTCTCTTCGGACTAGGAAAGTTTAGTCAATGGGATTATCAGGTTCTGGAGCCCCGTGCTCACAGGAGGCACAGGCACCACTATTGTCTAGTGTACAATGTTATACAATGAAGTTCTGGCTGCCACATACACCCGAGCCTTTGGTACACGCAAGGAAGGTATGAAGTTAATTACCTGGCTCCTCATGGGTTTCCTTTAGCTATCCTGTGAAATTTGAGGCAGAAGGAAGCTCTTAAGTAGGGTTGATTCTGTCACCAATCAGAAGATGGAGTCTGTAGTCACAGTGAGGTGGGG
>JADRCD010224034.1:0-10035 GCA_019843815.1 Montemys delectorum | reverse complement strand
CACTTGAGGATCCATCCCATATACAGTCACCAAACTCAGACACTATTGTGGATGCCAATAAATGCTTACTGACAGGAGTCTATATAGCTGTCTCCTGAGAGATTCTGCCAGAGTCTGACATATATAGAGGCAGTTAACCATTGGACTGATCACAGAGTCCCCAATGGAGGAGCTAGAGAAAGGACTGAAGGAGCTAAAGGGGTTTGCAACCCTATAGGAGGAACAACAATATCAACCAAGCAGACCCCCCAGAGCTCCCAGGGACTAAATCACCAACCAAAGAGTACACATGGAGAGACCCATGGCTCCAGCCGCATATGTAGCAGAGGATGGCCTTGTCAGACATCAATGGGAGGAGAGGCCCTTGGTCCTGTGAAGGCTCTATGCCCCAGTGTAGGGGAATGTCAGGGTGGGGAGGCGGGAGTGGGTGGGTGGGTGGAAGAACACCCTCATAGAAGCAGGGAGAGGGGGAATGGGATAGGGAGCTTCTGGGGGGGGGACTGGGAAAGGGGATAACATTTGAAATGTAAATAAAGAAAATATCCAATAAAAAAAAAAAAAAGACAGTAGCCATGGATTTACTCAGACACTGACTACAGTCACAGGAGCGCCCAGACAACCAAGCATCAGCCTCATCTAACCTTTTCTGACCTTCAAGATGAGGTTTTTCAGACAATACAGACTGTTTCAGACACTTCTGCCTTCAGTTCCTCCCCCAAGAGTTCTGCAGTTACATCCTACTGTCTCCATCAAACACAGTAGTCTTTCTGAAGCAGGAATACGGAATAACCCTCTGGAGGGAAAGGGCCATCAGGACAGAATCTCATCTCGCTGCTGTCCCGTAGAGCCTCAGCACTTCTTTCCATCACAAAATCAGCATGTTTCTACTTCCTAGGTCTGTTGACTGGCTTTGTTTTGTTTCTTCATATAGAGTCTTACTACATAGCCTGCGGACTAACTCTGGTGATCCTCCTGTCTTAGCCTTTAGTGAGCTGAGATAATAGCTGTTCACAACTATGCTTGGCTTCTTCAGTTCTTAAACAAACCCGAATGTCCTAGTTCAGGGCCACACAACTGATCTTTCCTGGTACTTCAGGTCTGACCTGTGAAAAATCTGTTGCTTCTATCAAAGGTAACCAGCTAGACAAATAGTCCCTCTTCCTCCCTGAAGAAGAAGTCGTTTGTGTCACACTATGAAGATTGTGAAGTTGGAATGAGATGCAGGTACCATCCACCTAAGGGGTAAAAGACCAAGGTTGGGATGGGTTCTGGCACATCCTTTTTATAAAAAAAAGAGGTTGCCTTACCTGACACCTTTTCTCTTTGGTCATGTGTTTCTTTACACAACATCAAGAATTCTCATTCCTAACACACCAAGCATGATGCTATTTCCTGTCCCTCCAGAGCCAATCACACAAAAGGCAGAGTTGGGTCTTACCTTCATGACTCTCAAACATGTTTGTCCTTGATATGAAAATAAGCCATCCTATGAGGAAATGAACTACTTCCCAGCACTTAACAAACTTGGAAACAAACTTTCCTAAAACAGGTCACAGAGATAACATGTCCCCAGCATGCCCCAGACTGCTGGGGGCTGGTGGATGAGGACATTGTCTCTGGAAAGTAATACTGTAACAATCAAGACAACTATGCGACTGCCTGTACTTTTACATCTAATGCTCTCACTTTGGAGAATATGCCCTGTGGAATTCTCATGCATAAGTGAATACAAGAACACTATTTGATAGAATCATAGCAAACAACCAAAAATAGCCAAAGCACACAACTACTCAGAAGAAAACACAAGGCATATTATTTTGAAATTTAAAAATGACTGAAACATGAATTCAATTAGATAAACTATGAATTAATCTACAGATAAAAACAAAACAAACAAACAAACATATATCAGCACAAGGAGCTAAAGCCAAGCACACTGCAGTATATTGATGCTCCTGGGTTCTCCATAAGTTTTTAATTTGAAAACACTATAAATGAAAATTTCTTTCAGGCTGGCACAGTGCCGCGTGCCTATACCCTCAGCAACGACCTTCGAAGCCATAGCAGTAGAATTTGAAGTTCAAGAGTACTCCTGTCTAAAAAAACTTAGAGGGGCTAGGGATACATTCTGATGTTAGAGTGCTTACCTAGCATGCACAAGACACTGGAGCCAATACCCACCCAAATCATTGTGTTTAATATCTTTAGAAGAGAAAATATGACTGCTTGACAACATGGCATACTGTAGAGCATCAATAGTTCCCCTTTGTGATCTGTAGCCAAGTGGGAGCTGTAGCCTAGTGCTGCTGTGGGGCACTGGGAGCATCCTACTGTTACTGCTAGCCAGGGAGAAGATCAAAATTCAAACCTTGAAATACAGGTTTTACTGAGCACATATCATTTTTGCAGTGTTGGTACTTGAATACAGGTAACCAGCCATGTGGCAGAACGTAGGCTAGATAAATGGGATATGTTAAGTAATAGCTAGTCAGAGAGCCTAGCTATATGTCCAAGGTATTTGTAAATATATTTTGAGTCTGAGTCTTATTTCTGGGAACTGGGTTTGAGAGGCAGAACTGGAAATAGCTTCAACTTCTAAGTTATCTTAACTCCAATCTTTCTAAATTATCAAGCGATTGATCTAAGGATCCGAGTCTTCCTCTCTTGGGGAATAGTTACACTAACTTAGCTTTACATACCTAAGTCCTTTTCCAAAAGCAAGGCTCAATTTCTATCAACAGCTTCCAAGAGCAACGACATCACGGCCAGCAGCGGCAACATTCTGTTGTCCTGGGTAAATAGCCTAGTCATTCTGTTCCCCTGCACCCTGCAAAAGCTCTAACTCTATCAGGCTTTTTACTCACTGCTACCAAAGTGTTGGTCATTTAGTACAGTACACTAGCCCCTTCAATAACTTAACAAATGGAAACAGTCTGAGCATGAAACAGCGATTCAAGATGCCAGTTAATGCTTGTTTTGGTGAAGCCCCAAGGTTTGTGCTATGGACGGAGAAGTTATTTTAAGTCCAGAATCCTGGCCATTTTTTTTTTCTTTTGCAAAGTAGTACTTTATATAGTATCTTTCTCTACATGTAATACCTGAGTAATGCCATATTTATTTTTTTAAAACAGCAAAAATTATACTAATATACATAAATTATTCTTACTACTTAGAAATAAATAGTAAGTGCTCAGCAGACCAAAGTAGTAAAATTATAGGGACATTTTTAGGAGACATTTGGCAAGTATGAAGATTATACTAAAAGGTTACTTTTTCTATATTGATTAATTCCCCACCTATTAGCCATCTTAAATTCAAAATATCCAATTAAATCTCATAGTCAAAAGGATGACCTGAAGATATTCTGTGACATTACTACACGATTATGCAAGATGCTTATAGTTGAGACTATATACGACACTTTCCTTTTATATATTGAGACAACAGAACTTAGACACAAAACACCTCAGAATTCAAACTAAGACTCTTATCAACAGGCTAACTTTAGCAAATGTTAAAAATCCACTTTGCAGTCTGTCCTGGGATCCTCTTCCAGGAAGTGATCCTCAAACTACAGCATCCGTAAGAGTCAGCTAGGGAGCTGTTCTGCAAGGAAGACGTCCGGGCTCCTCTCCAGAGACTGTGATTCATCAGTCTGAGCACAGACAGAACATGGTCTTTAATGACTGCAGGGGTTCAGGTGTCCGACAGCTAAGAGCATTTAGAGAAGAGGAAAAGACTGCCCTATGGATTCAGTGCCAGCAGAAATGCTTGCTGAGAAACCTACCTTACCTTACCATTAAGCCAACCTCAAATCTCAGGAATAAGGCACACTTGGTTCTCACGCAGATAAAAGCAGAACTCAAACATTCTGGTTTTGTATGTAACTCTTCACCACCATCACCACCACCCCCAATCAGGGAAATGGAAATGTCAGATCCATAACTAAACAACATCAAATTCCTGAGATGCCCTTAGAAGTAAAGGTTTTGCCCCTTATACTATGTAAACAAGTTTTTCAAGGCACTTTAGAACAGGAAGGATTTTAATGGGGTTGGGATGGGGCAGGGTAGGGGACGAAATATGGTGAGGGGCAACTAATACTACGGCCTTTTGAAAATGCTGTATGAAAACCTACTATGGTGGTTAAATGGAGATTCCCTACAATGTCAGAACAAACAGCTCAACTAGACATCAAATGCAATGACATCTAATATACTGCCCATAGTCCAAAGTAGGCTCCATGCCTAGGAGCAGTCGCTCAGTACAAACTGGACTAGATCAACTAGGGGAGAGAGGGAGGTTTGAAGGGAGAGAATAGAGATATAAGGTGGATGGTATGGAGGTGGCAAAGAATTTGGGAGAGGGAGATGAATATAATCAAATACATTGTATGAGGTTCTCAAGGAATAAGCAAAAACATTTAAAAAGTAAGGAAAGTGAAAAAAAGAAAAGGGGAAATCTAAGAAAGATAATATTTATTCCTCACACAATGAATGAACTGGGCTATACTCATTGACTAAGTTTAGGGTTCCCTTCAGAAAGCATGCTCAGCTAAGCCTGACACACTGAGCAGCAACTGCATAGAAAGAATTGGGCTCCTTTTGTGTCCTCAAACATCTAGGAGAGTGCAGAAGGATGGTCTTAACTGAAAACAGATTATGAAATGGAACTGCATCTCTGTGAGAGCTGTATTCTTTGTTAGCCAACAGTATACCCACCAAGAGCCTACAACTATGCCTGGTCTTCACTATTGTACTTCACTTCGTGATTTTTATTAAACTGCTCTCCCATGCAGGTCCCAAATAATAAACACAAAATTGGGACATAGTTCTCTACCAGAAGGAATGCAGAATAATAAGGATAGTAACAAGTTTCAAAGCTAGTCTAAGGGGGGGAAAAAAAGAGATTCTGAATCAACCTCCTCTGAAGGACAGAATAAAACCTTTTGTGCTTTAGAACACCCTGGAACTAACTTTGCCCATATCTTTGCTTTCCTCTAGATTAGGAAGTAACAGTAGTTTACATGCACACTGCTACCAACACAAATTAGTCACAAAGCTTGTATAAATTTATGTAGGGATGTTTACACAGGCATTTTGTAAAATAAACAAATCTAGCAAGAAATAATCAGTGACATTCTCACTAATTTACAAACCACTTATGTTTGAAAGGAGCAATGCCCGCTGTTCAAACCCTGCTTTGTCAATTACCAGTTATGTCATCAAGGGCAAAGGAGTTGGCACAGCTAAGCACATGACCAAGGGGAAAGGCTGGTGACACAGAGAAGCCTCAGCAGGCAGAGGCCATAAGGCCGGAGGACCTGTCAGTGAGAAGAGTCCTGAGGAGTAAAGGACACTGGGGCCAGCAATGCAGGAGAGAGGAATGGAAGAGTCCCCAAACTGTCAAGCTGCAAGAATAGCCCAGGGTTCGCAGACCACAAGTGCTAGCTAAGCCCCCGTTTTATTTTCAGTGTACCTTTAAAATCTCATAATCTGAGGAATGAGATTATTTATCACGTTTCTAAATTAGAAGAGTCTACAAACATCCCTACTATTAGTACAGTAATTAAGAATGCTAGTTACAGGCAAGGAGCTACAGACAACTAGGAATACTGGGAGTGGAATAATCATCCCAAGGGAGGCCCTGCCCCCAACTGATTATCTAATACCAAGTTGTCAGCCCTGAAATTATGCTGTGTGTGTGTGTGTGTGTGTGTGTGTGTTTGTGTGTGTGTACATAACATACAGAATGAAAAGACTGTAGTCAAATTTAGGAAATATACAGAAACATAAATAATATATTTATATATAATATATAACAATAATTAAAGAAAAAGGCATGAATTTGAGAAAGAGAAAGGTATGTACATGAAAGGTTTGGAGAGGGGGAACGATGTAATTATATTTTAATTTCAAAAAATAGAAAATGTTAAGCAATATTTTTTTAAATGTCAGTAATAATATAGAGTATTAGCTGTCCAACTAGGAATGTTTTAATGAGCTTATTTAACCTTTGCACCCATCAACAAGGTAAAGATTCATCTCTACAAATGAGGAAACTGAGGCCGAGAAAGGTGAAGAAACTTGCACAAGACTTTACAGGTAGTTGAAGAGGACAGCCCGGCAGGAGAGACTCCTTCCAGCAACACTTCAGAGAAGCCTGTCTCTGGGCTTCGGGTATTTTCCTTCCCTGGGAGATCAGTGACAGAGAGCCAGGCATGCGAAGGTTTTTCCGCAACCCTTGGAAAGAACAGGTTTAGCCTGCTGCTAAGCCACTGAACCCAGCTTCAGTATCATTAATCCTTCATGGGTAAGTAACTGTGGAATATGCTCCATGGGCAATGCAAACACCGCGTCAGCAATGGGCACAGGCTTCAAATAACACTACAAGGAGAGTCATTTCTCAGCAGCTCCAATGTTCTCTGTGTGTACAACTTTGTCTCTTTTTGTTTCAACTATGGATAAATGCCAAACATCATGAAATTCAGTGAACCCTCTGAGGTCCAAAAAAATCTGTTATTGCAGCAAATACTTTTCCTGGAATGTGGGCAAAGGCAGGAAGAGGAGGTACCTAGGACAGACATTTCATTCAAGCCTAACTCAAGATGGCTCCTTACCTCGTGTTTCACATCTTATCTTAAGACACTCTATCCCCTGCCTCTCCTCTCTGCATCCCATCACCCCCCACCCACCCACTCCTATTAGAAAGGGAAACCTTTCCTTCACAGGCAGCCTACCTCAAAGTCAGCATTACCCACTTCCCCTGATAAGCAGGCTCCACCCACCTCCATTCACTCCCCTCTGCCCTCCTCACCCACACTTCAATGTTCTGCAGTAGCTGTTTGAGATAAAACCACTGGTGACCTTTCACTGGACAGCTCTGGTTTTGCTCTGACTTGACTTTGTGTTACATCAGATGCTGTTGGCCTCCAACCCCTATGAAACATCCTTGGGAGGATACTGAACTATTAACTCTGCCTCTTGAGTTACCCTGTTTCTTAAATTGACTCCCCCCTCTTAAGTCCTTCAAATGTTATGTTTTTCCTTAAATTAGCAGCACTTGAATAAATTTGGGGATGAGGGGATGGGGTTCCAGGTAACTCTTGTTCCTGAAGCGTGGGAAATCATTAAAGAAAAAAAAAAGAAGAAGAAGAAAAGACAGAAAAGAAAAAGAAGGAGCAATAACAGTGGGTAAAGTGCTTGCCATGTTAACGTGAGGGCCTTAATTCCGATCTCTAGCATTCATCTAAAAAGCCAGTTTACTAGCATGTGCCTATATTCCCAGAGCCAGGGAGGAAGATCAGCCTCAAGTAGAAAGTAGAATCAGGGAGCCCCAGGCCAAAGAGACAGCCCTGTACACACACACACACACACACACACACACACACACACGCACACACGCACACACGCACACGCACACGCACACGGGCAATTGCAGGGAGCCCAAAGCCAATGAGTCTGGAAACATGTTATGCAGATAAATTATTATAAATAGTTTTCTTCAGAGGAAGTCAGTTTCTTTAATTGTCTCATTCCTTCAGGACACAATGTCAAAGCTATTTAGCCCCAAACTACTCCTTTTGGTCATTTAGGTCCAATGGAAACATTTTCTCTACAGAACACAGAAAGGCATTTCTATAAAGCAATTAATTTCTCCTCTTTTGCCCTAGTGAAAGCAGTAGCTCTTGAGCCTGGGTCATTTCCTGTTGGTTTAATATTAAACAACACAGGCCTCCTGTACCCTCATGTCTTGGGCCTCAAATGTTCCTACAGGCAGGGTAAATGTTTGTGCCAGGACATATGACAAAGGAAAAAAACTTTAACTTGTGGAAGACAGACAGGGGTTCATTTGGTTTCAGGACACAGCCTCTCCTTAACACCACCCATATTCTAAAATAAAGGACTGGCCCTTGGGCCCCCTACTGCTTCCCAGAGGTTTCACGCTGTCTAGGTGCCACGATTAAAGGCAAACGTATATCCTTGAAGGGATAAATGTAGGCTGGCAGATTGTGATGCACTCAAGCTAAGTCTAACAGAGAAGAAAGGCTTAATATCACATACTAAATCTTCGTCAGAGTGGTGCTGGCAGTATACAAGACACATCAAGTTTTCCCTTTTCAGTTACCTCCGGGGAGTAATCGTCTTTTGTGGTCTGAGGAGGGCTGAGCTTCGCATGGTGACTTCTTCACTGCTTCAGAGGGTTCACTGTCAGGCATCGGAACTCAGCGTAGCAGACTGAGGTTGGGGTGAATGTTCTGCTGCAGGCAGCACACCCTCAAATTCATGCCACTGGGCTATCTCTAGACCTGGATATTTGCCAATCCTTTAGCAGTGATCCAAGATTCTGGGAAACTTCCCAGCACCCCATGAAGTCCCAAGCAGGGGGAGTGTTTAATGCAGCATCATCAGTACAAAGATAATAGGTACAAAGACAGAACTAAGAAATGGTTTTTGTTTCCGCATGGGACAGAGTGACCTCCCGTGACCAACTCATTCATGTAGGAGCGATCCTTGTCCTACAGTGTGTATCCGCGTTTGCCCTCACCTTGCTCAGCTACCCAGGACTCAGCAGTACTATCAGACCAAAATGCCTATCCACAAGTTGAGCATGTTCTCGTAAGCCTCTGCCTCGAAGAACTGGCTCTAGTTCTTCAGGCAGCAACCCTGCTATTGTAACAGCATGACCTCAGTAAGAATGCAATTAAATCTATGACCAGCAACTCAGTGAACTGACTAGCCACAGACCAAACCAAGCTGAAGGATGGATGAGTGGAGCTGGTTTTAAAGGGGGTTAGAAGAAAGAACAAAGGAGCTACAGACAGGAAGGAAGATAAAATTAACAAACTAAAACCCGTAAGGAGTCAGGCCACACATAAGGAGTCGGGCCACACTGAAAGTTCAAAGTTGGAGACTGAAGGAAATGTCAACCTGCTCTTCTAAAGGCACAGGCCCAGGACAGCAAGAGACAAAGAGCCAAAGCAAGGGAACTGAGCCCTTCTGGAACTCCGAGGACACACACCTTAGGTGGTAGTAGGTGACCCCATAGTTCAACCGTCCATCACTTCAAATGAGGTTCTCTTCTCCAAATTATCAGAGACACTGCACTGTACTTAATGCAGTTTCTTTCCATGGATCTATTGGAGCTTCGGTGCAGATGATACATCTTGTTTAAGCAACTCTCCTTGTTTAACTTCAAGCACTCTTAGTGCAGTACACACCGGGGAGTGAAGCAATTAGAAATTTTGTATTTACAGTCAGTGACTCTGCCAGCTAAACTTAGACTGGAAATAATTGCCCAAAGAAGGTCACACTTTTCAAACAGATACCTTTTAACATTAGTTTAAACTTTTTAAATGAAAAACAAAAACTATCAAAGGCTTGTTATAAGAAAAAAAGCTCTTTCAGTTAAATGAGTACAGTGTGGAAGCAGTAAAGACAGAAAATAACAATTTATTTTCTATTTCTCCTGACTTCAAACATAATTCCATGAAACAGAAAATTCCAGTTAAGAGTATGGTGAATAAAAAGAACTTCATTGCATTTATCAGATATGAACATTTAATAATTTATAAAGGTCTACTTCACCTAAGTATGAAAATATTTGCAATAATTTCTAACTGGAAAACATGAAAATTTAAAACGTTTTTGGCCATGCATGCTGGTGTCTGTCTATCATGCCAGAACTTAGGAGACTGAGGCAAGATTGCAAGTTTGAGCCACCCCAGTCTATACTACATAGCAAGTCCCTCTCAGAACAATTCTCACCAGCCTATGAAGAGAGGAACAGAACAGTCAGTAAAATGTTTGCCACACACACAAGGATCCTTGGAAACCCAGAAGAAAAGCTGGTGCCATGATGCAGGGCCGTGATCCCAGCACTTCCATTATGCAGATTAATTGCATTAAGTACGGGGGATCCTTGGAGTTCATTGGCCGAACTAGCCCAGAATGAGCTCCAGTTTCAGGGGAAGATGCTGTCTCAAAAAAACCAAAAACCAAAAAACAGCAAAAAAAAAAAAAAAAAAAAAAAAGG
>JADRCD010224033.1:14760-25252 GCA_019843815.1 Montemys delectorum | reverse complement strand
CCCACTTTCAGTCCAGTGAGAAGGTAGCACAATAGATGGAGAATCAAGGACAGCTGGGGAAATTTATCCAGCGTTCTAGTTGGTGTACTCACTGGAAGATACATGTTCTGCATTTTGTCTACTTTTTTTTTTCTAATCTTCTTTATTACAACTTGATCATGGAGGAGAGATCTAGGGGCTGAAGGGGTAATAGGTTTGTGGGGGGAGACAGCAAGATCTGCTTGATACAAAGGTTGCACTGTACAAACTTATTCTGAAGTTTGTATTATTCATTATTCTGACTGTGAGAGAGAAAGAGATCTATGAAGAATAAGCTCTATTCCCCACACCTAATGAGGAAAACAACCCACCCACTCTTCCCTGGGGCCTCCTCGCAGCCTTTCTGCTTATTAGGTTTTGGTTTTCTTTTTTTTTTCAATTTATTTTTAAACAAGTTTGAATGTAGCATGGCTTCACCCCTTAAAGACCACTGAGCGCCACTGAAATTGATGCGCATTTTTCACATGACTCCTCATTGGCTACGCTATCCCCATCTAGCCTGGACCCTTTGCTCATGTTCTCTAGGCTCGGCTTCTGGCTTGATCTAAAATGGACTAATTGAATTAGTTTATCTCACTGTGCTATGACAATGTGTGCTGAAGATTTCTTTTGACGTTAGGACTCATGTAAATGTAATGCCTGAGGGGGCGGTGCCTTTGCCCCTTGGCTCTCAAATAACGACAGGGTGTTTCTACATACACTCCAGCCCATGTTGGCTCCTGAGTAAATTATATGGAAGCCTAATAAATTTATTAACAAGCTGCAGACACTATGCTGGGGAGATACTCATCTCTTCCAACCCTCTACAGCTGCCTACCTCTAAGCCATACGCTCTTTTACCTGCAGTCTGAGTCTTGCCCTGGCTTGTTCTGTTTCATGTGTGTCCTCATGGCTGCTGCTCTCTCATTTCGACCTCATGGCAGGCAAATCTCCCGGTCCTTCTCCTCTTTCTGGTCTTTCTTTCTCTGACCCTCTCTCTTTTTCTTTCTAACTGGGATGGGGAGTCCCACCTTATTCTTTTCTGCCCAGCCATACGCTGAATCAACTCTTTATTTACCGATCAGATAGAAAACAATCTTTACACAACTTTCATACAGGAGATGCTCCAAAATCATGGCAATGCCAACATCTGGACTGCAACCAGATCTCTGGGCAAAGCAATCAGCACCTGAGCACACAGTGCTTAAAACCAACCCCCAACACACTAGACTTAATGTTGGCTCCAGTGACTCTAATTTACACTAACCCTCTCTGCCTTTGAGACAGAAGTGAGAAATCTCATTTGCTCACTATTATACAGCCTTCTCGTCAGTATTTCTTCTTTTATCAAAATATACGGTGGATATTTTAATGTAACTTCTTTCGGAGTCTGAGCCTTGGGCCCAGAGTGAATGAAACAGAGTGATGTGGCAAAGAAGTGGGCAGACTTCTAATTAGGCCCATAGAAGGAAGACAGAAAATGGACCTAGTGAAATCTAGTTTTGGGGTCTGATGGATGGTTTGGGTAAGATGGTTTTTCAAATTAAATGGATATAAAAATATTTTAAAAGCATGAAGTATTTTAAATGTTTTAAATAAAATATAATTTTTTTTAAGTTCTGATTGTATCTAGCCCCTGCCATAGTACAAGGTACAGTGGTGGATGAGAAATAATGTATAATAAGCTAAATGAGCAGAGATGGGGAACTATGGAGTAGATGAAGGGGCAGAGCAGGCATATGGCTTATCCTGAAGCCTCATGGATCTTATCCTAGACACATGTGCCTATACATGCCCATAGCCACCTAAAATACCCTACATGCTACAAAGATAGAGGTGTATAATTATCGGGGGAGATAAATGATAGTATAAACTATCAGGGGCTTTTTCAAGCCATTCTTTGCCTCAAATATTTTGAGTCTATTTTCATAAGCCACAATGTACCATTTGTCCATTCTCAGATGAGAAAGCCAGCAAAGCAGGGCCTTGGAAATTCTTCACATGCAATTAAATCATTTGCTTTCATGTCATTAATAGGAATAAATGCAATTTTTGTTTTAATAGTGTACAGAAAAGCACTCTGTGATAAGCTAGAAAAATTTAAAGACTTTTGGCTGCATGTGCAGGCTCATTAAATTTTGGCAAGTTGGGTGTTTACTTCAAAAAATTGGTAGTCTGAGAATTCTTGAAGAAGGTATTATTTGAAAACAAAGTACTCTGTTTGCAAATGCTTGCTGACTGGGCTGGCTGGCAGCGTGGCATTTTGTGAAGTGGCCCGTGGCCAGTGCATTGGGTCTGTGGGCAGTAGCTTGAGATTAAACACTGACTGGCTGGCACATTGGCGTCATCAGCTTGCAGCATTTACATCTTTACATGTCTACGTGAACTTTTAAAAATGCTCATATTTTCACAAGGACAAAACTACAACATCTGGAAGTCTCATTGGAAACTTATGCAGGGGTTAAGCAGGATTTGAACCATGAACTTCTCTTATGTCCACTCCACATCAGTGATGCAAACTCTCCACAAATGGGAGAAATGTGAGTTTGAACATTAGGAACAATTACAATTTTGGTTGTGAGATAAATACTGTATTTTTATGAAGAATGGATGAAGCAACTTATACAACAAAGGGATTGTTATGCAAGATTTAGTTCAAAGAGAAATAATGTCATTTTTAAGATGGTAGCTGGTAGAAAGAGAGAGTATGACAACCAATGAATTCACAAGACTCACTCTAAAGCAGTTAGTGCAACTTTTTGTAAGTAAATGAATGGGAAGTCTAGTGCTTTAGCCTAATGGGCTCATAGAAGTTAATTTGTTGATTAATTAACAGGCAGATTGGAGTAAGAAAACATATCCAAAATAACTTAATTAGGACTTAAACAATACATGTGGTTTTCCTAAATATGGTCTTATTTAAATTTTGCATGAGACAACTTGGGTTTTTATCTTACCTTAAAGATGATGAGAAGAAACCAACTCAAACTGTTAAAGGACTCATTCCAGTTAGTAAGGACTGACTTGTATCCTTGTATGCATTTGATAATGGTAGCTACTAAAACAAAAGTCCCTTAAATGCCAACGGCTTATCGTGACAGATGATAATCTCTCTCTTCTTGGTCCTATATGGATGTCATAGAATTTAGATTTTTCTGGATTATTATCCTATCCACCTAGGTCTGGCCATCCCTGTTACTATATTTGGAAGGAGGAAAGGGCATATCACCTTTTCAGTGAGACAGGCTATAAAATGTCACACGATCTTAACCATGAGGCACCCACTTCCCAGAAACTACATTGTACTATGAAAAAAAAAATCCCACCCTTTTAATTGCATAGTGGTGTCTGCCAAGAGCTTCTGCATTATGTCCAGTTTTTAAGTTACTTGTACTCAGCCCAATCAGATGCAAATGCTTCATTTGTAACATCAACAGCTGAATGTTCATTCTACCATCTGGGAGAAGTTGTATGTCATCTACCTGCACAAAAGTTTTTAATAAAACATAGTTTTTTTATAGAGGTTTTATATAACATAAGGTATAAATTTTAAAAAAGCAATAGAAATTCAAGGCATGCATACCAAGAAACAACTATGTAATGTCTCATATATTTGTGTGTTCATGTAGCATTGTTGTGCATGAAATGACTGCAGACACAAAACAACTTTTGCATTTGGTATTACACATCTAAATTCCATTAGCACAGATGCCTTTGGGCACATGACTTTACAATATAGTAAACAAGTCTTAATAAAGTTCTGAACAAAAGAATTTATAATCCTCCCTAAATATAAACCAGAAATGCACTCATATATTGCTCATCAAACTCGTGGGAAACATTATTTTATTTTGAAAATATCTGCCAAAATAATTATAAGTAGTTGTTAGTTTCTGAGCCTCTATGAGTATCCTGCTGTGTAGGACTGGAAGATTTGCAGATTTCTAAGGACTAGCAGTTGTTAGAGACTGTCTTCCCCACCAGAGGCCATCTGGGGCTGGACCTGGTCTTTGCTAACTAAGTTGAAGTCACCATCACAACAGAATTGCCCTCCAAAATTAATAATCTGCCCCTCCTCCTACATTCCTCCCTTCTTCTCCTCCTCCATCTTCTCTCCATTCCATTTCCCCTCCTGTCCTTCCTTACTTGCTGATATAAGTAAGATGTTCTAGGCTAGTGTGTATATTCTGACCCATTCTTGGAATCTGAGATTTTTTGAAAGAACTCAGCTCTTTCTGTTAATGATTCATATAAGAAATGATCTCCTAGATGATATTCTGCTATTATGAGAATTTAGTACCCTAGTTGAGCATCCAAGGACGTGTGTGTGCACGTCAGGGAGCAGGGGGTCATGTTATAGTATGTGTACTATAGGGAGTGTAGAGCATATAGTATGTAATGTGTATGGTATAACTACTATGTGGTGTGGCTACATGTGTGTGTGTGTGTGTGTGTGGGTGTGTGTGTGTGTGTGTGTGTGTGTGTGTGTGTGTGTGTGTGTAGGGATCTATAAATTTGTGTGTGTGATGTTGGACATGGGGGTCTGGTGTGTGTTTGTAGTGTGGGCTGTAAATATGTGGTATGTGTGTGGGAGTATGGTATGTATAGTATATGTGGTATGTAAGATATATATGGTATATATGTGGTATGATAGGCATAACACTTTAACTCAAATGTGAGATGTATGTGGTATGTATGGGTATGTGAGCTTACAGATGGTGCAGTCTGTGTGTGTGGTGTATGGTAAGTATAGAGTATATGTATGTATGTGTATAGGTGTGTAGTATTGGCTCTGGGTGTGTATGTGTGTGTGTGTGTGTTATGTATGATGTATTTGTGTACATGTGTTAACCCTACTCATGTATACATATCTTCATTTCTTAGTGTTACTGTCTATGTACTTCTGACCACAAGCTCTTACTGATGTTGGCCCTACTAGTGTAGTTCAGTGTGAGGCAGTTTCATGTTCTTCTCTGGTTCGCCTATAAGCTGTCACTCAAGCAGTGAGAAGCTGGTTTCCCCTATTCTCCAGCTCTTTGCTTAGTTGACATGACCAGCTGACCTACAAAGCTTCTATCCAGTTCCTTTTGCGTCAGTCTTATGGGCTCTGCTCATTACCACAACTTTCCCACCCTCATCTGTATCCAAACTCTGGCCTCCCACACTCTGTGTTCCTTTCCTGGATTACTCACTCTTTTAAACCTCTATCTTTTCACGTGCCACATATTGAGCTTAGTAAAGGAAGTTTTACTAGTTTGATGAATGCATGGCTTCGATTTTCTATTACAAGCATATCTTACATAGTACTTTTCATTATACAAAAAAAAAAAAAATCTCCTGCATTTTGCCTGCCAACACTAGGAAACCATTGGTGTTTTTACTGCAGCCATAGCCTTCCATTGCTAAAAAGGTATAGAAATTGAAGCCCCTCTCTATGTTGCCTCTGGGTTGAACAACATGTATTTAAGATTCACTTAGGTCTTCATGGATCGTAGTAATTTATCCCTTCATATGACCTAATGTTGTACTGCATGCATGCATCACTACTTGTATGCCAGTTTTTCTCTGAGGGACAACTTTGTTGCTTTCAGATTTTTATTATCATCAGGAAAGATGATGTAATTACTCATGAGTGGAATTTTTACCCACGTACACTTTCTGATTGCGGAAACGAATAGCTAAGACTGAAACTGTTCTAGTGTATGGTTAATGATTTGAACTTTAGTTAAGTATAGGATGAAGCCTCTTTCAGAGAGGATGTACCATTTTGCATTCTCATTGGCAATGAATGAGTTGAACAAAAAAAGAAATTATTACATGCTCTGTATTGTTTTAGCAGACATTAGTATACTTGAAGAAATTCATTGACACTTAGGACATTCTTGAACATTGAAGAGGATTCACATTCTTGGTCTTCTGCTGCTAAAAGCTAGTAGAATCTTCAGCTTTCATTATAATAGGGAGTCACCCACATTATAATTATAAATCCCCAAGCACATGAGAAGTGTACAGCTCCATGTTAAAAACTTACCTAGAGGGCTCAGACTGCAGCTCAATTGATGGAGTTATTGCCTGGTGCTCATGACTCTGGGTTCAGCACCCAGAACGTTACAAATGGTAGTAAATGTATGAGATCTCAGCACCTCAGAGGTCAGAGGTTCAAACTCAACTTTAGGTTCACAAGGAGTTTGAGGTTAGCTTAGCCTATCTCTAATTCATTGGTTAAGTATTTCTTATTAAAATAAAAATGGAAAATTGTCTCATGAATGCATTTAGAAGTATGCAAAAAATGTTAAAGTTTATAAAGCCATGTTTCAAAATGCTAATTTAGACTCTAAATTTGGGGACTATGAATAAAATTATCCCTTTTTGGAAGAAAAAAATTATTATATTATCATAATAATGATAAAGAATACCAGACAAGTTGCAGTACTAGGTTGTGAAATCCTTCTCTTTGAGAGGGATGTTCGTGCTTTTTTTTTTTTTTAAAGATATTGTTGCTCCTCTATTAAAGGAGCCTGTGTTCCTTTCAAAGAAAGTGGTGACAAGAAAAACATTAGAGGCAGCAAAAATGACAGAAAACACCAGAAGGTCTTCTCTTCTTTAGGTCGTGTGTGTGTGTGTGTGTGTGTGTGTGTGTGTGTGTGTGTGTTCATATTTCCAAATAGAATTTTCTAGAAAAACAAACCATCCCAGCAGACAGCCCTTCTCCTTCTCCGGTTCTTAAGAGCCTCTGATTTCATTTACACCATCAGCGCTTCTTATTTTAAGACAGATTTTTTTCACGTTGTCTTTGAGAGGGAGGTAGAAAAATAAGGCTAATGATAAAATGCATCAAGAGAGGAGAAGACTCTTTAAAACTATTTTAACTTCGAATAAGAAAGGCAATTTTAGCAGAAGACATTTGCTTGGCAACTGTTACCAGTGGATTTTGAATGTTAAGAGAGAATTCAGAGAATATCAAGTCCTGGTCATTTCTCACTAAAAGATGAGAACTAGCTGGACATATTCACAAGAGCAAAATTGTGTCTATAGGGACTACTAGGAACATTTTCAGACAAGATTTGGAAAAGAATGTTCTTTTATACAAGATGGATCTGAGTTTTGAATCCTTCTCTGATTCTTTTTAACTCTAACTTCAGACCAGTGAATGCCTCTAGTCTGATTTTGTTTTCTTTATGCTTGTTTGTTTCTTTCTTTGGGTGGGTTTGGGTTTTGTTTTGTTTTGTTGGTTTTTTTAATCTTAAAATAGGAATGCTGACTTGTTTGTTGAAAAAGTTTAACAACAGGAACATGACATTATAGACATTAAGGTAATATCATTCATAAATTTCCAGATACTGAGATAAGGGGCTGAAATTTACTTCCGTCAGTTTAAAACCGGTTTGCTGATTTTCTAGAAATTGCTTTTGTTTTATTTTGTTTTGTTTTGTTCAGTTTGGTTTGGTTTTTTAGGAATTGACTATTGTCTTATCTTGGATGATATGTCACACAATCACATATCTATCATCTGTTACTTTATAACTAAGCTGGGAAATTAGTGGCTTCTAGCAATAAATTGGTTATTTCTCATAATTATTCAGGCTAGATTACGAGCACACTATTATTTGGTTTGTTGTTGTTGTTTGCTTGGTTGGTTTTGTTTGGTTTTGAGGCAAGCTCTCATGTATCTCAGGCTAGCCTTGAGCCTGCTATGTAGCCAAGGAAGAGCTTGAAGTTCCTAATTCCTCTTTCTTTGCCTCCCAAGTAGTGGGATTACAGGCATGAATAACCCAATTATACATTGGTGGGAAATGAATCCATGGTTTCCTTCATGCTAGGCAAGCCTTCTACCAATTAAGCTACTTACTTATCCCATTCCCTTGCTGAACGATGTGTCTGCAGTGAGGCAATCATTCAGCGATTGCAGAATTGGGTTGAACATGGTGTTTCAATCACATGCAGTCTCAACACTTCAAAGGCTGAGACACTCTGATTACCATAAGTCTAAGGCTAGCCTGAGATATAGAATGAGACTCAATAAAATAAAATAAAATAAAATAAAATAAGATACTCAAAGTATTCTGATTTTCAGGTTTGGTCCTTGGTTTTCTCCAGGGGACATTTAGCTTTCAGTTGACCAGATGGAGCATGGGCAAATGAGCAAAAAGACACTTCAAGATAGAAATGGAACAGCTAGGAGGAATTCACAGTGTCATCTTTGCATGTTGTCTGTGAATCACAAGGAATCCCAGTTCAAGAAATAAGGACGCCCATGCTGTCTCTTTAAGGACTATTTTGTATTCTGTCAAGTTTTAGGACTCAATTTGTTATCTCTAGTGGTTTATGAAATAGGCACCATTTATTCATAGTAGGTGGATATATGGTAGCAAATTTAGAAAGAAGTGATATTTAGCAATTTAATGTAATGATTTCAGAAGAAATAATGATGAGAATTTCCTTGATGAGAATTCTAGCTTTGTCCATTTTTATCCCTAAGCTAATTTTGTGGTCTTAAGTGAGTCTCTGGCCTTATGAGTTTCTTAATGTTGCTCTACCATAAGGTTAAAAAGAACCCACAAAATTGTCTCTTTGTGGAAACCTCAAGTTTAATATCAATTTCAAAAGATGGCCTCATAGTCTCTACAGGACAATGCTCTTCCAGAAGGCAATGCTGAACAATCACTTTCCTTTCCTACCTTTTATGAGTGTCATGGTGCTGACCTCAGCCTTCAGTGTCTCACAGCATCTCAACTCTAGTCTTCCTGTATCTCTTTCCTAAGGACATGTGTATTAGATTTGAACTTCCTAGATAATCTAATCTCCCCCATTCAAACTGTTTAATGTCATCACATCACCAAATCCTCCTTTTGGCTACGGAAGGTGACATATTCACAGCCTTGAAGCATCAGGATATGAATGTGTTTGGAAATATCATTCAGCCTGTGTCGAAGGGGAGAAAGCAAACCCCAGGCCTTTCATTTGATTATCTGCTAATGGGAGTTCTAACAGCTGTATTGCATCTGTGTCATGAGGACCAGGGCTAAATGAGAATGGAATGTGCCCCAGTGCCTGTCCAAGCAAGTTCACTGTGAGTAGTGACTTCTGCCGTTCTCCCTCCCTCCCTCCCTCCCCCTCTCTCCTTCTTTATAATATTATGCATCTTCCTGAATGGAGAGAGAACATTCAAACTCAGTCTGCTGGCACACATGAATTCTGAACAAATCTTTCAGCTTTGAAAGTTATGATTTTCATGCATCTGACTCATGAGTTAATTTATTCATGGAAAACCCAAAGAAGTATTCAGAAATACTGTCTATTAAGAGGGTTGGTTGTGATTGCTCCAATGTAGAGCAGGAGCAAATAAAAAGAGCATATTCAAGCATACTTTATGAAACAAAACAATTTTAAGCGGATTGAACTCCCTCCAAAGGGCTTGTAGTGGTCACTGTGTTGTGTGCTTTTCCATATGTGGTGGCCCTGCATATGGTTCTAATGTCCTTCATCACAGTGACTTTCCCATTGAGGTCCTCCTTATTGTTTTCATCTTTCAAATGAGAAAAAAACCAGTCAGCCTGCATTGGGATCCTGAGTTCCGAAGCCATTCAAGTCAATCCAACTAGAAAAATCCTGATCTTATCCTCTCTAATTTGGCTTCAATCAAGGGAGGTTTTATTAAACAGCTTTTGGTACATGTGGGAGCTTAATCTTTTACTAATTTTTTTTTTGCTTCCCATTTTTTTAGTAAAGCATTATTAGGTTTTCTCTTCTTCCCCTTTCCAAACACATCAGAGGGAGTATACTTAGGGAGCAGTGGAGATGGAGATCTTTTTGCAATCCAACCTGGAGGCAGCCAAAAAAGGCTTTCCCATAAAAGTTCTGAAAACAGTTAGGCGAGTTTCAAAGTTAAACAGGGCTCTCAGTTCAATCCGGTTAACTTCTTCTCAAAAAAGTAAGTATAAATAAAGGGTTTATGTGTGGGCACTGAGGGTGGGTGGATGGAAACAGACACTCTCCCCAGAGAACGCCGCCCAGCTTGGGTGGTCTTCACAAGCACACACATTGCGGACCCATCAGACCATGATGTTGGGACAAATGCTGTTGTTTACAGAACCTTCTGGTGTCTGAAGGTGAAGGACGAAAATAAAGAGTCTATCCAGGAGATGTTGGGAAGTTTCCTGGGAAAGATAGTCTCCCAGGAGAACATTTCATACATTCATTATTTACTTGCACAATGCTTTTGAAACTAATGAGATAATAAGTCAAGAAAAAGTAGCAGATAGTTAAATCAAGTATTTTCTTCAACTCTTGCACTGAGGCTAAGCTAAGTGTTCTCCCCATTTTCCAGATGAGTCTCTGGCAGGAAGATAAGAAACCATACCAACATTTCAAAACTAGTTTGTAGCTGTAGTGGGAACAGAGGAGAGGGATTCTGTCTCACATGAAACACAACTCCAAAACCATCAGATACATTCATCTCTAAAATGTTCACGTG
>JADRCD010224033.1:2259-14360 GCA_019843815.1 Montemys delectorum | reverse complement strand
CCTTTAAATCACTGTGGTATCTACAGGCATCATTTAGAGGAATAAGCCAATGTGATGAGTGACATCATTACAGATGTATGAGTAGAGTTAAAAGAAGTCATGGACGTAACTTCAGTGTCTATCATAACTCTGTGGCTGGCATTAACTAGAGGCATTTTCTAGGCCTAGATGAAGTGTCCCTGTGAAACGCTGGAGTGTTAAGAGTTATGGAGAACAGGATGTCTGACAAATTATATTAAAGAAGGAGGAGATTGAGTCTCCAGCCATTGCCCCCCAAAATGCTGGGGAAGTGTCAGTCCAGCTTCAAATCTTCAGCATCAAGATTTCTGATCCACTTAAGGCCAGAAGTCAGAGCAATTGGTTCTGAGGATGCTGGTCCCCTGGAGTAGGTTGAAAAGAAGCAGCTGTTCTCTGAGGAAACAAAGTATTTTTTTTCCTGATACAGGTTTTCTCTGTATAGCTATGACTGTCCTGGAACTTACTCTGTAGACCAGGCTGGCCCCGAACGCAGAAATCTGCCTGCCTCTGCCTCCCAAGTGCTGGGATTAAAGGCGTGCGCCACCACTGCCCAGCTGCAAGAAAGTATTTTCAACTCACATAATGATCGTTGAAAATTTCAGCAGTCCAATCTACGCTCAGGTCAAAGTCCATTTTGCTGACTCTGACCATCCATCATATTTTGCCTGTGAGCTCAGCATTGAATTTGAACCGGTGACATCTTTGAATGAACCTTTGTCCCAAGATATATGAAGACCATTTTGACAAGTGATAAGCTAACAACGAATCAATGCTGAGCAAGTATTCTGAAACTAGCTTGGAGAATGTCTCAGAGGTGTGATGGGAATAACTTTAGAATCGGGAAGACATGGCTCCTTTTCTTTCCTGTGGAAGATAACAAGATTGGAAGTCAAAACAGAATGTGTCCCAAATGTGTCCAGAAGACTTTTCATATAGGTCTCACTGCTGGAGGGCAAACGGACAGTGCTCCCAAATACGATTTGACAATTGGTGCCCATACATTAGGGTCTGCACAGAAAAATCTAGAAGGAAAAAAAAATCTCAAAAGCAGAAATAGGGGCTGGAGGGGTGGCTCGGTTATTAAGAGCAGTTGTTGCTTCTGCCAGAAGCTAAAGTTTAGTCTCACTACCCCATCAGGTAGTCTCAAACTACCTGTAACTCCAGTTCCAGAGGATTTAACACCCACTGCCTCCATGGCCCCTGTAGGCATATGCACAGACATGTAAACAAAAAAATATTTTAAGAAGGAAGAAACAGGACTAGTGAAGGAATGGCTTGGGGATTCAGTGAAAAGTGATGCTTCATACATAGGTTTTAGGTACTGGGGCACAATAGAGATATGTTGTTTTCATTTAAGAAAGTATCTGGGTTTACTAAGCAATCTTTTAATACTAAGATTATTTGTCCCTGCATATGTGAGCCTTTTCAAATATACATGTGCTTTACACCACAGAACCTCCTGTGTAGTCTGTCATATTTATTTAAATTTCTCCAGGCTGTTTCAATTAACCCCCAGTTAGCTTTGTCCTCTTCACTTCAATCCAAGGAGTCATTCTCCATTGCAAACCTGCTCAGACCGGGGTCCAGCTAATGACAGACAAGACCTATTTACAATCCAAGCATTGCTAGCTGTGAGAAGATTCTTTACCCATCTAAAATCTCATTTCAGCTGTAAATTGTTGGGTGTGTGCTGTGAATGTCTGTCTGGAAAGTACCTGAATAGTACCCTTCAACCCAAATGGGAAACTGTAAGGTCTATTTCACATAAAATACCTGGAACTCCAATGTTGTTTTATGCCTCTTGGTACATGGGAATGCAGCTGGGTAGTACTTGGGATCCTCCATTATTTCCTGAAGATTCTCTGTATTTTCCTTGCATCTGTTTGTTTCTTTAATTTATTTTTGATACAGTGGGAAATGCATTTTATTCTATTTCAAAGGAAGCTGAGAAGGTCTTATAAGATAATCTTTTATCATTAATACCTTTGACATATAAAATTGTAAAATAGACAAAAATACAAATTTTTATAATATTCTCCTTTAAAGTTTTACAGGCTTAATACAAATACAGTTTTGCCATTTTTTAATACAAGGACATACCGTACTTTGAGTGTGTTCCCTAAGTAGACCAGTACTCTCTTCTGCCTCCCTGTCTCTCCTACTTCCAAGTAGTCCCTTCTCTTCTTCTAGACTAGTCTGTTTACAGACAATCAATGCAAAAGTACAGACATGATAATTGCATATTTAATTGTGCATGGATTAATGTCTTAACTGGATTTAAATAATATTTTACAGCAACAGAGTCAGAAATTTTGAAAAAATCTAATTACTTTTTTTTTTTTAAGAAGCATAACCTAGATTCTGGTTCTATAATAATAATACAAGACTATCTGGTGATTTCCAGAAAATGTAGTTGTCCAGGTATTTTCTTTGCTCTATGACAGTAATTTGTCAGCTTAGTGGCTATCTACTTACAGGAATATATAGGCAGATATTTAAATTTATTTGGAGTTCAGCCCAACTTATTAATCAATCAGCACAACTAAGCATTTAAAGTAACATGAACCATATCTGATGGATCTAGACATAGAGTGGAGGATGGTCAGTCACGTGATAATGATCTAAAAAAAGAGACCAGCATGGTAGAAGGCAAAGCGGTGGCTGGCAACAAGCATCAGATCTGAGTTTTCTGCAAATGAACCTAGTCTAGGGGAGTTGCTGAATGTAGATGTAACTGCCTGTGAAAGTGATGAGCTTCCACGACAAGAGAAAATAACAAAACAATATCGAGATACAACTTTTTTTTTCAACCACTTCACAAATTTTAGTTTTGTAGATGAGAACTGAGATGCGTGAAAAAAAAATGCCAATCACTGCTAGTGTTCTTGCTGTACTCCAATTATATAACAAAACTCTGGCATTTTAACAAGCAGAGGGCTTTTCACAAAAAAAAAAAAAAAAAAAAAAAAATCTCTGAGAACAGAGGAACCCAATTCAACTGTACTCAGAGTGGGAAGGAAGCAGACAGGATGACCTCATTGTTGTGTTTCTAGGAAAGATGAGTCACGCAGTCTGCTCAGATTCGGGGTAGCTGGAGGGAAGCTGGGGATCCATGGTGCTTTCTTCCTCTTTAATAGGGACCAGAGTCTCATGTTTCTTTTCAAACAAAAGGAAAGAAAGCACTTAGAAACTGGCCCAAATCAAGACAACATCGCTAGAATGTTCTGGAAAATATAAATAAATCTGTTTCAACTTGAGATTAATTGAGTTGAGTGTGGAGGGTAGGGTAGGAAATAAGGGTCACGTAAACCATCCAAAATCCCAGGCTCTCCTATTTCTCCCTCCTGCCAGCCAGCATCCACGAGTTCAATTCCAAGTTCCCTTTGATTTCCTTGCAAGGACAAAGGCCTACTTCAGAGCAGTGCAGCAGAGTAAGAAGGGAGAGGGAACAGCCAGAGGCATCTGCAGCTGCATCAGACCCCGCGAGGAGGAGGGGTCGAGGAGGGGTCTGAAGGGGACATTCACGCTTCTCTTCAGGACAAACGTCTGTTGCTAGTCCAGTATGGTAGGCATCGCTGGGAAAGCTTTTCCTTCTAAATCGCTCCAAACTTTATACCGTGGTTTTATGACCCTGTAACACAGCGTTTACTAAAAAGTCTACTAGAGAACAGGTGCTGTGATTTATGGATGCGAAATTGCCATGCTGCCTAAGGGGCAGTCAGTTGCCATGTACTGAGAGGCCGTTTCTGCTGATCACTGTAGCTTTACCTACTCTGGAAAGTTGTGTCACTTTATCAGTCTCTAAGAAGAAAAATAGGGGTCATGGTGACCTTTTATCAAGAGTGGGGACATGTAAAAAGTACATTTTCCTTGTTGCTCCATTTTATCGGATTTATCATAGCAAGAAAACAGTTTGGAAACCCACTGCAGATTTGTTTGTTTTAACAGCAGGCTGGTGGTGATGTCTGAAGATTACAGCTCAAATTCTAACAGTACCCAAACACAGCATCCCTACAGCGTGGCTTTGAAGTTGTAGCAGGTATTAAATGTATTAATATATTCTTAAGGATTTAAAATATTTTATTTCAGGGAATTTCATAGATACAGGCAATGAAATATGACCGTATCTAGGCTCTCCTTCTTTCTCTAGCTTCCATCTCTGCAAAATAGAAACCGATAAACTTCACCTTTTCATATATAATCACTAAATTCAATTAATACTGCGTAGAGGACCATGGGGAAAGGGGGCTTTAAAGTGATTTAAAAAATATTTATTTGTATTATTTTTATTTAAGTCTATGTCTTTGCCTATGTAAGTTTCTGACATATGTGTGCAGCTGCCCACAAAGGCCAAAAGAACATGTCAGATACCCTGGAGCTAAAGGTGCAGGTGGCTGGGAGCCACTTGCCTGGCTCCTGGAAAAGAAACTCTCAGGTTTTCTAAAAGAGCTGGATGTGTTCTTAACCACTGAGCCATTCCTCCTGCCCTGTCTTAGAGTTCTCTAAAAGGATTTCACCTGTGTAAAGTTCTCCTCCCTTCTCTTTCTTTTGTCCTTGTTTTGCAATGTAGGGGATCCAACCAGAGCTTTTCAAATTTGAAGATTGGCAAACCCAGGGACTTGTGCCTGCTAAGTATGCATGGTGCTAACTGAGCTTCATCTGAGAATGAAGCCCATCTCCCCAAGCCCCAGTTTCCAGAACTAGGAACCTCAAACAGAGCAAGGACAATGACTATTCCAAGGTCCCAGAGTTAAAGAAGGTAGAAAGTTGAAGTCTAGCAGTATATATGCAAGGTATCTTGATTATGTTCATGTCGTGTGACAACTGTTTCAAATAGACTTGGCATATTCTCTTCCTGCCAGGGCTAACAATATGACGTCTGATTTTGGTAAATACACTGAATTAGTTTAATTTTTATAAAATATATCTCAGGGGCTAGAAAGATAGCTCAGCAGTTAAGAGTGATCGCTGTTCTTCCAGAGGAGTGGAGTTCAGTTCCCAATACCCACAAAGGAAGATGGCTCACAATCTCCTGCAACTCTAGTTTCAAAGGGTCATCTCTTCTGATTTCTGGTAAGCCACTGTACTTGCTTCTACATACTTACAGTTAGACACTTATTTATACATAATTACAAGATAAAATAGATTTTTAAAAAATATATATTCCATATCTGTGAAATTATAAAGCAGTTCCATTAAAATGAATTTTAAAAATGCTTTTCAGTTCACAAGGGTACATAATCAATTTTAATTTCATTTGATTCCTTTGAAAAATGATTTATTTGTATATATTTTATGTATCTCAATGTGTTGCACGTATGTATGTCTGGGCGCCATGTACATGCAATGCATGCCTGGAGAACAGAAGACAGAATCAGATCCCCTGAAGTTAGAGTTAAAATGGTTGTTAGCTGACATGTGGGTGCTGGGAATTAACTTCTGCTCCTCTGGAAGAGCTGCCAGTGTTCTTAACCATGGAACCAACTCTCCAGTCCCAGCTGCTCCTCTTTTGTGTCTGCTTTCATTGCTCCAGAATATAATTATTCATACTTTTCAGCTCAGATTCTCATTTTACAATTCTACTACAGGATCCTGCTTAAGGTAGTGCAACTGATAGAGTGAGTGGCTTTACTTTTCACACTTAGACGATAATTTGCTTGTGCATAAATTCCATAATGAAAAGGAACTTGAGAAATGTTCACTTATATTCTGTACTTTAACAGTCAGTATAATTGAGAAATTCTGATTCCTGTACATTTAAAAAATCATTATTATCGCCCATATCATTGTCATCCATGGGTGTTCACATCATTATCATCCATGGATGCTCACCTTCTTTGTCATAGATTCGCGGGCTGAAATAATATACACCCAAAGACCTTTGACTCCACCCCAGCATTGTGGATGGTGAGCCTTGCATTTTCACATTACCTATCATTCTAATCTGTCAAACAGGCACAAGTCTCATTGCTTTATTTTTGCAGAGAATGAATCTCTGTGCTCTGGGATGGGGGTAACTGGAATCCAGGCAATGTGTTGGGCACTGCATGTTGGAATGCTTTCTAAGCACAGGAATGAGGACTTAGTTTTTAAATCTGGTTTTACTACCTAATTTTACCATACACCTGGTAGGAACAAGGGTAGAAAGCTTTATGCGGCTCATATTTTTAGAGGGTTCATTTTATAGTTGCTTGACCCAACTTGGGCAGAATATTATAGTGGCAAAGACCTATAGTTAGAAAACTTTCCCACATGCAGATGAGAAACAGAGAATGAGGGACCAGAGACCAGGTAGAGCTGTCAAAGATATTTCCTGGAGCAAACCATACATCTTAAATTTCCCATAACCTTCAAACATACCACCACTCTTATCTTCTGAGATAATGCTGGAGTCATGATTCTGTAACCACTGACCAATACAGTATAGATAGATTTGGGTGCTTCTGGGCCTCTGAGCTTCCTTAATTGCTATAATAGTTTTAAAGCCTTCTCCATTGCTTTTGTGACTCTCTTACCTTCTTACTCTTATCATTCTCTTTTAGGTGGCTTTTGAGACAAGATCTTACATATGTGACTCAATCTGACCTTAAACTAATGATCCTCTTGCCTCTGCCTCCCACATGTCCTTTCAATACATTCATTTATTATTGTTTATACAGTTTTCCTAGGTGGTTTAGGAAGTTAAATGTGTAATCAGTCACTTAGTCCATGTCTTTGGTTAGTCAAGTCTCCTACCTCTACCATGGCAAATAACTTGAGTCTTGATCATTTAAACAATAAAAAGGTAATTTTCTTACATTATGGAAATTCAAAATCAAGATATCAGAAGTTTATTTTGTTTATTTGCAGGCTTTTTGTTGTTGTTTTGGGTTTTGTTTTATTGTTTACTTTGTGAGTTTATTGTTGCTGTTGTCTTGGCCTTGTTTGGTAAAACATCTCCCCTTGCCTTCCCAGGGCATTTCTTCTCTGGTATATCTTACCTATTTCTATCAGGAATCAAGAAAATCTAGGTAAATTCTCATTCACCAAACCCAACTTCATTTAATTATTTCCTTAAAGGTATCATTTCAAAATAAAGCCATTTTCTGAGGAATTAGAGATAACAACTTGAACATATGAGAATTTTTCTTAGCTTTATTTATTTATTATTGATATATCTATCATCTATCTATCATTTATCTATGTATCTATGTATCTATGTATCTATGTATCTATGTATCTATCTATCTATCTATCTATCTATCTATAATCTATTAAGGAGGAACACAAATCAACCTATGCTATAAGTACTTCATCATGGTGTGATATTGTTTTCTCCATTATAAGAATTGCTTATGGCTCTCAGCCCCATATCTCCTCAACAGTTTAGTTTTTCCCATTGTAAACTGTTGTATGTTACAAATAGGACATTCCTTACTTCAAGAGATATAAAAACCCTCAAAATCAACTTTTTTTTGAAAATGTAGAATTTACTTTAAAAATACAACCAAGAAACATACTTAATGAAGGAAGAAATCTGCTAAATTTATGTACCACAGTCTATAATATTTTGGGGAGGCTAACATAAGGATAGCAGCCCACCTTCCTGGTACAGCTGGTTGCAGAAAAAGCAATGTAGACAGCGATCTTGAGTTAGGAACTGTGGCTGTCTGTTTTTAGCCAACAGGAATTCCCTTGGGTACTGGTCTTTGTTCTGTCCCTCTCACAAGAGAGCGGATGGAACAGCCTCTTGAGTTGTTTCTGCTGAATACATTTAAAGACATAGACTAGTTAAGACGTTTTGGGCAAGGGTAATGTGCAGCAGTAAACAAAGAAAAGAATGAAGACTTCAGGCAAATAAAGAGTGTCTAAGGAAGGAAATATATGGAATTAAAAAACGTTTTGCTCTTAAGGAAGACTTGTCTCAGTCAGTTCAGGATAAGAGAATAGTGGACCACAAACTGTGTGGCTTATGTAATATAAAAGTATTTTCTAGAGTAATTGTAGCTGGGAAGTGTAAGAGCAAGGCAGAGGCAGTGTTCAGGAAGAATGTCTTTTTCAATAGACAGAGCCTCATTTGTTGAGGGAAAGAAAGTACTTATGCTATGTAAGGGCTCTAACCCCATTTCTGAAGACCCCACTCTCGTGACCCATCTCTCTGAAGGCTCTTGTAAGACTCTCACATGTAAGTCTTTCCACACAGCATTCAAAGGCAGAGCAAGAATCATAAGGTCCACAGGGATGCTCACATTTACATGCATGCTCTGAGAAGACCTGAGAAAATGCTGAGATGCCAGGGTTGACTCACTTGTGGGCACTGCCACACAGGAAGGGAAGGCTGAGGTAGAGCTGTAGGCAGACTAGAGGAAATACACTTCCCAAGCTGTAGAAATGAGAGCTTCTCCCTTCTCCAAGGAGATGTTGCTCTGCTGCAGGCTGTAGCCATAGCTTCGTTCAGTGGTTGCTGCTTCACAGTTTTTGGGGTGAGTCCTGTTCTCTTGGGTGTAACCTCTGTCATGGGGCAAGAAGTAATTTAATAGAGATTTTTGAAATGTAGGGTTTAGAAAATGGGAAAAGAAGGAGAAAGGAGAGAGAGGAAATGAAGAGAAGAGAAGAAGAGACGACAACAGAGAGAGAGGAGAAGATGCTAAAAAGTATGTTTTGGTCATTGTGGTGCCACAGCTAACCTCCATGTGTCTCTCCTGGCAGGCAGCCTTGGGGCTGCCCGGCTATGCTCTCTACAGAGCAGCTCATACTGCAAGCACCAGGTACCACTTTCTTCTCTTCAACAAGTGACGGAACTCTCATTGAAATTTACTCCCACTTCTGGATCACCTCCGACAATGCTTAACCGTTTATGTGAATGTCCTTTAACTTAGAAAAGGTAAGCTTATCTTTCTCCACTCTGTATCCCTTAAATTCTTAACCAAAGTTTAAGACTGCAGGCTGGGATGAGTGATGGTGGTGGGGTTGGAGGTGGAAGAACACAGGGATGGGGGGTAGGGGTGATAATGGTAAAGGTAAAAGTAGTGAGGTGGGGCTAATGGTAATGGTGGGGGGGGTAGAGGTGGGAGGGTGGTGATGGTAATGGTGATGGGGATGAGGTGAGGGTAATGAGGTTAGTGAGGGTAATAATAGAAGCCAGCATCCTATATTTGTAGTATTTTTCTGAGTATAGAAACTATTTTTTTTTAAAAAAAGAAAAACAAGGTCTTTAGGTGACCTGTCTTCTTCCCAGGAAATTAGAAGCTCTTGAAAAGATAAAAATTGTAATTATGTCTTGGCTGAAGTTGAAAGTCAAGGATAGGATCAGAACAAAAGGTCCCTGATTGGGTCAGGATGACATTTAGCCCTTCCATTTGAAATTCAATCATCCACTCCAATGCTAATGATCAAGCATCTTGTCTTCCTAATGAGCAAGACTTGATTTTTATCCTCCAGCTACAGTATTTACCAGTTAGGTGACCTAGAAAAATGCATTTAGTCACTGAGTTTCTATCTCGGAATTATAAAATATAGACTACAATGATTTCATGGTTTTATCATGATGAAAGATAAATCATATAGATTACACTACAGCTGTCCAAGAAGCAAAAGGAAAAATAGCATATGGAGTCGTGGTTGAAATGAAAGCTTGTTAAAACGTATTTATTTTCTGACCTCCATAATTTATTAATCAGTACGCATTGCTGCCAATGGAAAACGAGTACAGAGATACGCACAGAATTTTCCATCCTCAAGGGAAGATAAGGGAAACTATGTAAATAATGATGCTGTTTGATAGTTTAACCAGTCAGCCTGAAGTCTCCATAGGAAGTCTGGAATTCAGAGAAAGGCAAAGTATACATGTTTACAGGGAATCAGCAAGAGTGCAGTGAGAGATGCTCACCATGCCTGGAATCTGTCTGAGGGCTCCAGGCAAAGTGTAGTGGACTCTACACTGTACTTCAATTACTTGCTTCCTGCTCTCTACTCTTTGTATGAGGTCCTTATGGAAGAAATGAGGGACTAGTTTTAAAAGCATGCATCTCATAGTATAAACATGGGAGAGGAAAGAGTCTCTTCTCTGAGACAGGTATAAATAATCACCCAGAATTTGCATCCTGTCTTCTCTGCAGAGCCGAAGCCTTCCTTTGGGGGTGGGGGTGGGGTGGGAAACACTACAAATACTGCTGCTTTGAAGCTCTGGGAGGATCTGTTACAGCTAGTGAGAGGCCCAGATAAATCACTATGATGACTGGCAGAGCAGAAACACACAATGGCTACAGGTTTATTATTGGCAGCTCATGGCAGATTCTCTATGCTAGAGTATTGAGACGTCTACACTCCTGAGACCAAGAGATACAATTCTTGCCTAAAATCAATCAGAACAGAAAGGATAACAATTACTCTAGCCCTGAGCATAGATAAAGAAAGAATATTTCTACAAGGACCAGTGAGACACCCCAGCTTGCAGATACTCTCCCAGAAGAGCAAAGAGAGAATTCTGAAAGCTAAAACAATTGAGGAAAAAAACCCAAAAGAATGAAAAATAAAAACAGCATAAAATTAGGTTCTGTTCTAAAACTCTGAATGCAAGGCATTATAACAGGCATGAGACCTATGAGACACTTATGCAAAATCAAAACTTTAAAATCAACACACTTCTGAGTCTTGCGTATGAACAATTTTATGGATGTAGGGAAGGCACGCCTGAAGAAAATGTCAACTTCAAGACCGAAAGAATTCACTCCACTCTTCAATTCAATACTTCTGGCTCCCAGGGGGAAAAATGCACCCACACAATGCAAAGAAGAAAAATAACACAGCAGACAAAAGAAACAGGACATGAGGTTTCAGAGCCCTCAGACAGGGGATGGAAGAGCAAGATTGGCTAATATATTTCAGGCTACAGTGAAGGCAGTAGAGACTATAAAAACTAGATGGGGGATTTCAGCCAAAAGAGAGAACGGGTAAGGAAACAATAAGATGGAAATTCTATAGGGAACTTGTAGTTGGAAGAATAAAAATGGCTCATGCTGAATCCAAAGAGAAGGTTTTAAAAGATAATAGGAAGTATGAAGGGAAGGGGGAGGGAGAACTGAATATCCAAATCTTAAGGGACAATTTCAAGTGATCTAAAGTGCAAGTAACTTTAATTCCAAAGGGCAACACAGAGAAAATTCTAGAACTACTTGAAGAAAAATGAGTCTGAATTTTTGAAAAACAGTCATAAATATTAATAAGGTGGGTGGTGACAAAGCAAGATGCCCAACCCCCTCCTATGGCACACCACAGATGCACACACACATGCACAGACAAATACTTTACACACAGTTGCACACACAGATACACAGATACATACCTTATAAACACATGCACACACATACACACCTTACATACAGATGCACACATATGTAAAGACACACACCTTCCACATGAATGCACACACATGTGCATACACACTCACCTTACACAAATCCCTCTTCCTCCCCCTCCTCCCATCCCTCCTGCCTCACTTTTTCACCCTGTCTCTTTTCTATTCTTAAATTCTGCATTTTCCTGAAGAAGTGATGAAAGTTATCTTTAGTTTGGTGCTTCCTAGTTCTTTCATTTTCCAGGTTATGATGCATCCAAGGCTTGTATGTATGGTCTGCCCACATGCATGACTTTTGGGAAATCAAATTAATGAATTAAACTCTAGTTGGATATATGGTATCTTAAGATATGTCTTAACATCAATTTTAATGTGAAAATAGTAAATATGTTTTATTTGAACAGTGTATGTGCTAACAGAAGTATTAGACTAAAAATAGTATATAACATGAAAAATACCATGACATTCTCTTCTCAATAGAGAAAACCAGCACATAGTTCTTACATTTTAGAAAACTTTGTAATATAAAGAATTTTGCAGTGATTTAATTATGAATGGGTCAGGTTTACTTTTAAAGTGGAGAATTTGAGATTTAGCCAAGATATCTTGGCCTAAAAAACCAACCAACCAAACAAACAAACAAAAACCAAACTACTACTTTTTCTTCTTCTTCTTCTTCTTCTTCTTCTTCTTCTTCTTCTTCTTCTTCTTCTTCTTCTTCTTCTTCTTCTTCTTCTTCTTTCCTTCT
>JADRCD010224032.1:8200-41522 GCA_019843815.1 Montemys delectorum | reverse complement strand
ACACACACACACACACACACACACACACACACACCAGTTAATTTTAAAATGCCTTGGCTAACTCAAAGTCTGGGCACTCTTAAACCTTCCTCTGCTACCCCAGGCCCAATTGGGGAAGTGGCCAGTAGGCAGTTACCCAAAGTCTCACATGGTTGGGTGGCTTTACCTCCTGCCACTCCTGTGTCCCATCCTTCTACTCAGAGTCATGGCAACTTCCTCTGTTTCTCTCTGTGACCTACCCTCAAAACTCTAAGTGTCCCACACCATGCCCAGCTATTGGCCATTGGCATCTTTATTGCTCAATCCAAAACCAACAAGGACCTTCAGCATCTGGACTCAAAGATTCTCGATGGAATCAAAGCATTAGAACAAGTCTCCAACACATATCTATAAATATATGCATGCAATAACAATTAATTGAAAAAAGAGGCCACTGTTGGTAACCAAGCATCTCCACTGCCTGCTCCAGGGGCCCAGCAACAGCAGATGACATCACTGGATGCCAAGATGTGACACATTCCCACTGTTGCCAGGAGTCACATATCCTCCCCCTGTACATGAGCTACATCCTCTTATAAAAGGCCAGTCCCTCCTCTCCCTGTCTTCTGTTCCCCCCACACTCAACCAGAGGCAGCCTCTTACTCTCTCCCTAATAAACCTCTCACTTGAGATCTGTCACATAGTGGGGACTTTACCTAGTCTGTCTGTTGCTTAGATCATAATAGTCCTGAATTTGAAAGAGAGTAAGAAGGGATAAATGAGAGGGTTTGAAAAGAGGAGGAAGAAGGGGGAAAATGATGTAATTATATTACCTCAAAAATAAAAGAAACATTTGTTTAAATGTACCCATTAGCAAGACCACCTCTGGGATTCCCTGTCACTAAATTAAGATAGAAAAAGTGAGAGTAGTTCCTTTCCTCTGACGGCAGCCATCAGGTGAGCCAAGATGGGTGCATACAAATACATCCAGGAGCTATGGAGGAAGAAGCAGTCCGACGTGATGCGTTTCCTTGTGAGGGTCCGCTGCTGGCAATACTGCCAGCTTTCTGCACTGCACAGGGCTCCACGCCCCACCCGGCCTGATAAAGCCAGAAGACTGGGGTACAAGGCTAAGCAAGGCTATGTCATTTATAGGATTCGTGTCCGCCGTGGTTGTCGCAAACTCCCGGTTCCTAAGGGTGCAACTTACAGCAAGCCTGTCCACCATGGTGTTAACCAGCTGAAATTTGCCCGAAGCCTTCAGTCTGTTGCTGAGGAGAGAGCTGGGCGCCATTGTGAGGCTTTGAGAGTCCTGAATTCCTACTGGGTTGGTGAAGATTCCACATATAAATTTTTTGAGGTTATCCTCATTGATCCATTCCATAAAGCTATCAGAAGAAATCCTGACACCCAGTGGATCACCAAACCAGTCCACAAGCACAGGGAGATGCGTGGGCTGACATCTGCTGGCCGAAAGAGCCCTGGCCTTGGAAAGGGCCACAAGTTCCACCACACTATTGGTGGTTCTCGTCGTGCAGCCTGGAGAAGGCGCAATACTCTCCAGCTCCACCATTACCGCTAATACACATGATATTTGTAAAATTCATATCCAATAAACAGTTTAGGACAGTCAAAAAAAAAAAAGTGAGAGTAAAGCCATACCTCCCCATGGTCTCTGTCAACCTCCACTCCCATAGCCTGCCTGACTACTTCCACCACAGCGTCATAAAGGCTTTCTCCCCAGAAATGCCCAGAAGCCAGAGCAAAGCAGACACTCAGCAAATACTTTCAGATAAATGAGTACATGGGCAAGTTCACAAAAGATCATGACAGAGAAGTAGTAAACTGGGGCTGGTGTCCTGAGCGGACCTTGGGCGCAAGCTCTGCAGCCACAACACCCAGAGGAAGCTCCACTCCCATGCGCTCTGACACTCTCAGGATCAGAGGTGAGGAGAACCCAACATCTGTCCCAACACCGGGAGTAAATGGGACCAGCAGGACCAGGCACACAGGACTCCGCCAGCAGAGTGGCTCGGGTTCCTTCCGGTCTCTCTGGGCTGGTGTCCTGAGCAGACCTTGGGCCCAGGCTCCACAGCCAGTCCCACAACACCCAGAGGAAGCTGCTACACTCCCAGGTGCTCTAACAAGCCCAGGGTCACAGGATCCCAGAATCACAGGATCCCAGAGACAGCCTGACTCTGAGGAGTTCTGACACAACCAGGATCACAGGAAGGACAGGCTCCAGTCAGATTTAGCAAGGGCAGGTAGCACTAGAGATAACCAGATGTCGGGGGTGGGGGGGCAAGTGTAAAAAAATAAACAACACAAAACAAGGTTACTTGGCATCATCAGAACCCAATTCTCCCACCACAGCAAGTCCTGGACACACCATCACACCGGAAAAGCAAGATTCAGATCTAAAATCATTTATCATGATGATGATACAGGACTTTAAGAAAGACATAAATAGCACCCTCAAAGAAATACAGGAGAACACAGGAGAAGCTCTTAAAGAGGAAACACAAAAATCCTTTAAAGAACTACAGGAATACACAATCAAACAGGTGAAGGAAATGAGCAAAAACATCCAGAATCTAAAAATGGAAATAGAAACAACAAAGAAATCAGAAAGAGAGACAACCCTGGAGACAGAAAACCTAGGAAAGAAATCAGTAGTCATAGATGCAAGCATCACCAACAGAATACAAGAGATAGAAGAGAGAATCTCAGGGGCAGAAGACACCATAGAAAACATTGACACATTTTTATTGTTATAATATTTTATAAATTTTAAGGAATATGACAAAAAAAGAAGAAAAGTAGTAAACTGACCTTCAGACCTGTGACCTGCTGCACACAGTTGTCTATTTATTTGCAGTTACATACTTCAATTGAAGTTTGTACTATCTTCCATGTAAACCTTTAACCATTCAGCTGTTCGTTCACTCACACTGAGCAGACTTGAGTTTCCTCGTATTTAAGGTGTTCTAGGCACTGGGAAATAAGGACAAACTAAAACACAAATGCAGTGGGGGCAACAGCATTTGCTCTTGCTTTCTACAAGAGCAAAAAGAGAAAACAGGACCAAAATGAAGAAAGGTAGAAATCAGATAATGACTAGTAGCTGGTAGAAGGAGAGCTAGTGATGTTTTCAAGAGAAAACAGTATATTTCAAAAGAGAAAGAAGGGCACTGACAACTGTACTGGCTGGTGTTGTGTGCCAACTTGACACAGGCTGGAGTTATCATAGAGAAAGGAGCTTCAGGTGAGGAAATGTCTCCACGAGAGCCAGCTGTAATTTTCTTAATTAGTGATCAAGAGGGGCGAGGGCCCGTTGTATGTGGTGCCATCCCTGGGCTGGTAGTCTTGGGTTCTATAAGAAAGCAAGCTGAGCAAGGCAGGGGAAGCAAGCCAATAAGGAACATCCCTCCATGGCCTCTGCATCAGTTCCTGCTTCCTGACCTGCTTAAGTTCTAGTCCTGACTTCCTTTGGTGATTAACAGCAATATGGAAGTGTAAGCTGAATGAACCCCTTCGTCCCCAACTTGCTTCGTGGTCATGATGTTTTGAACCCTGACTAAGACAGCACACAAACACACACACACACACACACACACACACACACACACACACACGTGCGTATATGTATATATGTATATGTGTATACACATATATGTATACATACATGCATGCATACATATATGAACATATACATACATGTATGTATATATGTGTATATGTACATGTATGTGTATATATATATATATATACATGCATGCATGTACACATATATGAACACACACACACACAGAAAAGGCATTCTAGATATTGAGAGACCAGATATGGGGTTCAGACTCTATTTTAGAGAACCTGACCAAAGGTTGAACTCTCTAGCACCAGTTTCCAGGTTAGTTCCCAACAAACCTGAGTCTAACACCAGTTTCCACATTACTCCCCAACAAACCTGTGTACAACAAGACTGCCCCTGGCACTTCATTTCCTAACAACGACCAATCAGGAGGAGAGCAGAAGTTAAGTTTATGATTTGGCTCCCAGCACAAGCCAATTATTTTAAAGGACAACAAAATTCCATAATAGCCCCCAAGTCAGATATGGGCCAGGCTAGAAACCCCCTAGCTTGCTCGCCATTTCTAATAAAACCTTGTCCCACTGAGAGCTCAGGGCTTCACCCTCCTATCCTGCTGTGTCAGAGGTGGCAGTGTGGCCCAAGCCCGAGCTTGAATAAGAATACTCTCGTGCGATTGCAACAGAGTCAGCTCCTTGGTGGTCCTTTTGGGGCCCAAGAACACTTAATGGGCCCAACAAAATCTAGATAGCAGGACATTGTAAAATGGACTCTCAGCAGTAGGAAAGTGTGAGACTGCCAACCCATTCTTCTGTTGCAGAGAATGCAACAGGAAAAGGGAAAGAGCGTGTGGCCTGCCTGCATGCTCTCTGAGAAGGCCCAGCTGTCCTCTGAAAAGCAAAATGCAGCCTCGGAAAGCAGAGCTGAGCCTCTCTGGCTGATGGAAAAAACATGGACAGTCTGAGAGTAAACACAAGGCTAAGAACATCTAGCTGTGCACCGTGTGGTCAGCAGGCTCTGCTGAGCTCTTAATATGCAGCAATTATCCACAGTGCTGACTCATGCTCCTGAACTCCACAGATGTCTTCCATTTTTAAAGACTCTTTTAGGAGCCTTTCCGTCTTTCTCGTGGGTGACTGGTGTGGACTTGGAAAGGAAAATCCCAAGAGAAGACTTTCAGTGGGATCACCCAGTAGGGAGCCCCATAAAATATGTGCCTCATAAGAACACTGTGGAAGCTGTTTGTTATTTCATGATCTAGCCTGGAGAGTGGCATGCTGTTTATTTCTGTCCTGTCCTATTGATTGAAGGGTTGGTGGTGGTGGTGGGGTTAAATCCTACTTCTCAATGGAAGGAAGGAAGTCAAGAAGATGTAAGAGCCTCTTTTTTGTTGTTTGTTTGTTTGGCTTTTTGTTTTTTGTTTTTTTGTTGTTTTTTTTTTTCGAGACAGGGTTTCTCTGTGTAGCCCTGGCTGTCCTGGAACTAACTCTGTAGAGCAGGCTGGCCTTGAACTCAGAAATTTGCCTGCCTCTGCCTCCCAAGTGCTGGGGTTAAAGGCATGCGCCACCACTTTCTGGCTCTTAAAACCAGAACACCAGGCCTGGCAAGAAGGTTCGGTAGATAAGGGTACTAGCTGCCAAGCACAACAAACTGCATTTACTCTCTAGACCTGATGAAGTGGAAGGAGAGAATCAACTCAGGAAAGCTGTCCTCTGACCCCGACATGCTCACTGCAGCATATGCATACCTACACAGGGACACACAAAATGGATAGATTAAATGGAATTTTAAAAAAGATTAAGCCAGGAAGTGGTGGTGTATGTCTTGAATCCCAGCACTTGGGAAGCAGAGGCAGGCGGATTTCTGAGTTCGAAGTCAGCCTCATCTACAGAGTGAGTTCCAGGACAGCCAGGGCTACACAGAGAAACCCTGTCTCGAAAAACAAAAATAAAATAAAAATAAAAATAAAAAAAAAGATTAAATGATACTAGAAACGAAAACCAGAGTCCTCACCTTCTCCTTTCAAACAGAGGTTCCAGGGTTTACACTGTTCTGCAGATACCATCTTGCAAGGAAGACAGAAGAGCTAAGGGACTCAGAAACATCGGCCCTGGCAATACTGAGCTAATGAGCCAATCAGAAAACTATTAAAACCTCCAGACTTTTGATGATGTGAGAAAAACCAACTCTAATTTATTTAAGACATTCTCGAGTTCTTTTATTGCTGATAGCAAAACAGTTTCCAGCCATTGTGCCACCTCCGCTGATAGACATAGTAGGTGCAGGGTGCCATCAACGGACCTGCATCCAGAGGAAGCCAGACATAGAGAATTAAGAAAGCTATGTGAAGGCATTTTGGACTTTTATTATAGCTTCTGAGGTCTCATCAACTCTGGCTAAGCCTCAGAGAATTTCAAAGCAAAGCATATTTGTAGCTAACTGACATAAATTTGGGGGTATAAAACTGACATGAAAAATGCATTATCCCTAAAAATTGGTAGAGCACTTAATGACTACAAAGCACTTCCTGGTCTTCAGCCCCGTAATTGGAGTAGGTGATTTACACTCTCGTTTCCACTCAGTGTCAACCAACCACAATGCACAAAATGAAGACATTTGTCTCATCCAAGAAATTATACCCTTAGAAAAGAAAGCCCAGATGAAGCATCCGGGATTCGGAAAGAATGAAGGAATGTCAAGTGCTCCTCCAAAAGGCAAGTTGAGGAAAAGCTCAAAACCAACGAACTCCTCCCTCCTCTGATGCAAAGACCCATCCCAGCTTTGTGTGGGGACACGGAAACTGAGAAAGAAGACCTCACAGGCCCCCAGCCCACTCGTGAGCTCACCAGGCTGGGTTTGCTTTGGGGTTTATTTATCTCATGTCCAGAGCACGTGGGCTCTCACGATTGTTCCTTTTCTCTTAAAATGAAGTTCATAAAAGTGAATTGTCTCATCTCTCAGAGATGAGACAGATAAGATCTGTGTATAGACGTGGACCCTGGGCCCCAATTGCTGTTCTGGAGTTCAATACAACTCCAATACTTGCCAGTATTTGGAAAGCTTGGAGCTTAACAAGCAGAGCAGGAATTGCAGGACTGTTCCTAGAAACACTTCCACTCCCCATCCGATGACTCAATCGTGGATCTCCGTGGAGGTCTCAGAAGCGTGTGCTCAGACCTCACACCACAGGACTCTCCTGGAGGGGAGTTTTCCGATATTGACTTAAGAAAGGCCAGCTCTTGGTTCGTGCCAGAAGCATGGTGTGTTGCAGCCGGAGCTTCTGGACTCCTGCAGCCCACCCTTCCCAGGGTGTAGGACTGAAGACCTCGAGTTGAAGCCCTGTTCCTCAGATCTCCAACAGAACAAACCACCCACGAGTGTACCACATCTCCTCAGAGGTCATGCAGTAAGATGGAACTCCTGGACTCGCTGCAAGCTTCAAAGTGCCCTTGGAAATCATGGGTTTTGAGCATTTAATTCCTCCTGTGATCTAGCAACGCTTTGTAACACATGAGCTCTAAATCCTGTCAGGTGTAAGACAGTATTGTTTTTTCATTTGCTTGTTTGTTAGTTGTCTTTGTGTTTCTGTTGTTTTTAAGTGAACAGGGAAACATGATTACACTTTTCCCTAAGGCTTCCACTTTCCTCAAATTTTCCATTTGGATGCTAAGTATTAAGCCTATCCTCTGTGACCCCGGCTAGTTGTTATCATTATGAACAAGAAAATAGAACAGATGTCTATTTGGATAATGATGCTGACTTAGTAATCTAGGGAACACTCTTATGGAGGAAAAAGCTGCAGTGAACACCATGTGTGTGATGGGGGCAGAAGTGCAGACCATTGGAGACATAGTACCAGTTCCATTAGAAGTAATGAGATGTGCATGTGCCTGTGTCTATGTGCTCAGCTGCACGTTTGCAATGTGTCCGTTCAGAAAAAAAAGATGAGATTTCTCGTTTTGCAATGTATTTGGTTTTCCTGTTATCCCAGCAATAAATAAAACCTGTCTCATAAGGTCAAAGCAGCTTACATACAACACCTCAGAGTGCTTTGCAGGGTCCTAGCAAAGTCTGCATGCTCAGGACTCATGTTCCAGAACCAGCATCCTGTTGCAATGCCTAAATGGGTCCTTGAGCGATAACCAAAGCAGTGTCAGCACTTCAAAGTTCACAGATGCGTAAATTAGACAGGAAGGTGAAGGTTCAAGGAAGCAGGTTTCTTCATTTCTAACTGCTGCCATCTGGTGTGAATCTAACTCCGGGGAGAAGCAGACTGGCAGATGACAGCTTAGAGCATGACTGGTCCTTTATGAATGCCACCCAATCCTTTTCAGTGTAATTGGTACCTGCATTTACGTAGATTTACATAAATTATGTATCCTTCCAGATCCTCTTAGTGCCCATTTAGCATTAACATAATTTGATATTTTTAAGATAAATCAAGTCTAGGGCACTTTTATAATTTCCTTTCTCTTTTTCATATTGTGGCTGTCACTGTGGGCCCTACAGTGGTATCTATCTGTCAATGGCGAAGTCATTTATTTACTAAGTGTCATGTAAATTGAGGGAATCTGCAATTCTGGTCTGTCCATTTTCACTATCAGTCTAGAGCCAACATCTGTAAACTTTCTAGGGCTGGATGTGGGAAACAATGAAGATAACACTGCCTTCCTGCTGGTCCCAAAGGAGGCAAAACCTCCTGGCAGATAAGCCTGATTCCCACAGTCCAGCAGAAGTCGACAAGCTTGTGGTCACTGGTGTAGCCCCTTCTATTGTGATGATGGTGCTGTGTGCACATTCAGCTGTATCCATCCTGTCCTTCTCAGAAGCAGGAGGGCAGCAGGGCAGTGGTGGCACATGCCTTTAATCCCAGCACTTTGGAGGCAGAGGCAGGTGGATTTCTGAGTTCGAGGCCAGCCTGGTCTACAGAGTGAGTTCCAGGACAGCCAGGGCTACACAGAGAAACTCTGTCTCGAAAAAAAAACAAAAAACAAAACAAACAAACAAAAAAACAGAAGCAGGAGGAGACAAAAGGAATTTGCCTACTTGGGGGGGGGGCATGTCCTCAAGTTCTTGATGACAATGTTTTGTCCATCATTGCTCTGATCATCCATGACACTTTCTTCTCTGCTATCCAAAGGCACTTAGGAACACACTCACATGCCCTCAAAACCCCCGACCTCATACTGACCTGAAGCTGTTCTGTATACCATAATGGATTTTTTTCTTCCTTGTATTCCAGTGTTGAGATTGCTAGAGGATCCTGGGCTTGACACTTACACAGCCCTGCTGTGCTGCACTTCGATATGTATTAGTATTTCTTGGAGAAGGTGGACCCCTCCCCTCCCAGTGAGCTAAATTAAACAGAGCTGGAGTGAATCTGGGCGACCACACAAGCCTCAGTACTCAATGGTACTCAAAGCATCTGCAGATGCTCATGAGCTAGAGTTGAGAATGCTGTAAATGCACTGGATTTACCAGTAAAGGAAATCCTCATTCAGGAGGATGTAAACTCACAGAAGGACAAGCTTGGGGGGGTCTCTCCACGCCTTCAAGGCACCCACTATTTTCTTTTCTCTGTAGAAGTGATTATCAAATATTTTCAAGGAAATAAAATAAAATGAAAACCCTCCAAAAAAGAAAGAAAAAAATAGAAGAAAACTAAGATGTTCACCAGGGCTGAAATTAGGAGACATCTTTGTCTTTAGTGTAATCCCATCAGGGGGTCAGATAGGAAATGAAATCTGTTCTGAGTACAAGATCCTACTCTTCCAGACTTTACTTTGACTCTGAAACTCGGAGTCCCCTGTAGCCTGTTATGAAATAATAGTAACATTGACCCTACTCCATTGCTCCAGACGGACCTGGCTTCTCAATTCAGGTTCTAGAAGTCAAGAGTTGGTTTGTTGGAATTTTAAGTAGAAGTTCCTTGGTCTAAATCTTCTAAATAATCCAAGTTTTAATATTCCCCAGGCTCCAGAGAGTTCTTCAGACACTTTCCCAGGAGTATTAGGTGATCCTTAATCTAGAAGCCAACAGGGATCGATTTTGGTTAACTAGCTCTTTGGCCTCCCTTGAACCACCTTCTAGAACCCTCAGGTAATTGTTTCCTTCTCAGTAAAAGAGCACTAAGCCTTAACCTGAGACCTCCGAATACTAACAAAGATCAAACACCCAGGAATGGTTAAGAGTGCTCATGATTGCCCTTAACTTTCTATATTCCCATGACTAAACCAAAAACTATACCAAAAACAGTCTCAAAGTTTATGTTCAACCAAAAAGGCGTATTTTTATCTAATGTAGCCAAGGAGTCTGGGTTGAATCATGCTCAAGAACTCTGTGCCACTCAAAGACAAATTATTTGTGGTCTACACTATACTATATGGCTCCCCTTACATCATACGTACTGTGCATGAGCTTCTGTGCTTTCCAACAGGTTACTCTAATGAACTGGACAATACTGTGTACACATTGCTCCATTTCATCCTCACAGGAACTTCAGATGGTAAGTTTCACCATCCTTTACAGGTGAAAATTGTTTCCCAGGTGATTCAGATAGCATTAGCCCTAGGGGATGGAGAGGTTAGGGTTAGGGAAGTAAAGTGTTGTCTATACAAGCATCCAAGCACAACATCAGCATACACTTTGAATCCAAGCACTGAGAAGGCAGAGGCAGGAAGTTCTCTGGAACTGGCAGGCCAGCCAGTCAATCTGAATCAATGAGCTCTGAATCAATGAGCTCCAAGATCAGTGACAGACCCTGCCTCAAAGAGTAGCATGGATGCAGGGCCGTGGTGGTGCACGCCTTTGATCCCATTGTTCCAGAAGCACACTGGTCATCAACACCTGGTATCTATATGCACAGTCACTCACACACACCACCACCACCACCACTGCCACCAGGACTTGAGCTCACGTTGGTCCAGATAGAAAGGATGCACTTTCCAGAACATATGTGACTTCCTTCTCTGCTGAAAGAACAAGAGGAACATGTGCTGCTCAAACAATCATCTTCTCTGCTCCAGACTGATCTGGGTAGCCTCATGTGTGAGAGAGCACAGGCTGAATCTGCGCCTAGAAGGAGCCGCTTTCACAGCAGCAGTCAAGAGCATCTCTGACTCCACAGCTTTCCGAGACTGCCCTGGGCTAGAGGCAGCCCTGCTGAAGAGCTTAAATATTTGTTTTTCAGAAGGAATGATCCTTAGTTAAAAACTGCTGGTTGGACTTTCCACAGTGATAGCTTTGCCTAACTTCCAAAACCAGATGGATTTAAATAATTTTCTTGTAGGACCTGGTAGACTGAGAGTAGCCAAGCCTTTGTTAGTTGGTTTGCTGGTATAGTAGTAGTAGTAGTAGTAGTAGTAGTAGTAGTAGTAGTAGTAAAGTAGTCATATATTATTATTACTATCATTATTATTACTACTACTACTACTATTATTATACACAAAATCACTATGAGCTGATTATCTTTCAAATAATAATCTTGCCGTGAATATGAGTCCTTTGTCATCAGTATGAAGGGGAAAAAGGTCATTTCCTTTTCCATGAAAGATATAGAGGCTTGCTTTTTATTGATTTTTTTCCCCTAAGACACTCAAATTTTTATATACTAGTGGAGAGCTTTGAATGTGGGGAGATGTGTCCCCCAAGCGTGTTGAGTGAACATGTGGAAACATATCTTCTCTTGGATGAGGGTGGCTGGTCTGGCCCGCCTGCAGCTGAGAACCCCAGGACTGGCTCTGGCCTATAAGTCCCTAATGCCTGCACTGTACACTTTACATGCTTGACGTTGGTCACTCTTCCCAGCCACCACCAAGAAAGCTGATGCTGACTGAAGGTAAATCACTTGGCCACAGTCTCCCAGCAAGAGGGAGCAGGATCCAGCCGGATCCAGCCCGAGGTCATTTGTCTTTTGTGGCTTTGTCTATCACAAAATAGAGTTTAATGATGAAAGAGTGTTGCTCTCTGCCCCATTGTCCCACGGACTGAGTTTCAAGAGATAACCTCAGAGGGGTCCTGAGAGCCGGCCTGCATTTTGGTCTTTCCTGATCCCAAACACTAAGATACAGAGACAGAAACCCTGTCTCTGTATCAGCCCTGTGCTGCCTCTCACCTCCTGCAGCAGCCCCAGCCATAAGGGACCAGAGCCTTTTCACTTACCCCAAACACTCCTGCAAGACAAATAGTGCTAATCGGTTCCCAGCCAGTCAAGACTTCCTGTTTCCCTTGGGTTTTAACACAGCTGCTGACCCCCTGCTTAGGGTTAAGTTTATATTCGCTGAAGAATTAGGGGGTGATACCACACAGTTTTTCCTCTCATCATCTAAAGCAATTCATAGATAAGTCTCTATCAGGCTGTTTACACAAAATAGGCTTTCCTCTGTTGTTCCAAGCTCAGTGTGAAGATTGAGCTCCTCTGTAGGGCAACAGATGTCCTCCAAGAAGAATATAAACCATTTGTTCAAGTGAAACATCAGGACCAAAATGTGATACTTCTGAAAGCCATGGCCAACTTCTGTCATTTTTACCATATCTGTAATTAAAGTCACCCATCCTCAGATGTGAGATGGTCCTCAGTGAACGTCCATGTGGGCACACCAACCTGAAGTCTCCTGGACCCAGTCCTCTACTGATCATTACTTTTCTGGTCTTTGTACCAAAAGAGCATTTCTTCTAGACTAATGTTCTCCACAGTATTATCACTGGAATAATCACTGTGGGAAGGCACAGAATTAGGTTGACTCTTGATACCAACATTTACAGATATTGAGAAATGTTCTCATCACCCGAACGCCCTAGTGAAAACTCACTGAGAACCCTTCCTTCCACTTTCATTTGTCATTTGAAGATGAAGGAGGTAGGCCAGCTCACATGGAGGGCTCCTCACTCTGAGGATTTATATATATGTGTATGTACATAAGTACATATGTATATATGTTTGTGTGTATATGTTTGTATATGTGTGTATGTGTATATGTGTATGTGTGGGGGTATGTGTATATATGTATATATGTGTATGTGTGTATGTGGGGGTGTATGTATGTATATGTGTGTGTATGTGTGTGCATACGTATGTGAGTATGTGGGGGGTACTGTGTGGGGTATTGTGTATATGTCTATATGTATGTATGTGTGTGTGTGTGCATGTGTATATGTGGGGGCTACTGTGTGGGGGTATGTGTGTATATGTCTATATGTGTGTATGTGTTTGTATGTGTATATGTATGTATATATGTGTTTATGTATGCATGTGTGTATTTGTGTGTATGTGTATGTATGTATATGTGTGTGAATATGTATGTATGTGTTTGTATGTGTGTGTATATATGTATATATGTGTATGTATGTATATAGTGTACTGTCCTAAAAGCTCTGAATATAGCTGTCACAAACACAGTGGCTTAGCATCTAAAAGCGTCCAAAGCCCAAAAGTTCAACCAGGAGAGAAGGGAGAATGGGGAACATTGGGACTATTTGCAAAGCATTGTTCTTCCTAAGAGAAAAGCATGGGGATTTGGGATGGTGGCGAACCTATGCATGTCCACGTAGGGAAGCACATACAGTGGCCAACACGTGCTTGAACAAGCTGTTGAAGGTCACAAACTACACACTAACAAGAGAAAGGTGATGGGCATGAACATATCTGGGCATGCTCAGTTCCATATTGTAACGAGTTAGGTTTATCCCACCAGATCCTCTAAAAGAGCAGAGCTCAACCTGTGGGTTTCTCCCACTGGCAAACTATCTCCAAAAATATTTACATTATGATCTAGTAATAAAATTAGTTATGAAGTAGCAATGCAAATAATTTTATGGAACCTGAGGAACTGTGTTAAAGAGCAGCAGCTTTAGGGAGGTTGAGAACTGCCGCTCTAAAAGAAGGAGTCAAAGTGACTAGAGGGCTTTGTCTGCTCTCCTTTAACTTTCTCCAGCGAGTTTTAGATGAAACAAAATCAACAAACAACTAGCCAGGCAGTGGCGGTACATGCATTTAATCCCAGCACTTGGGAGGCAGAGGCAGGCAGATCTCTGAGTTCCAAGCCAGCCTGGTCTACAAAATGGCAAGGGCTATGCAGAGAAACTTTGATTCAAAAAACATAAATAAATAAATAAATAAATAAATAAATAAATATTCTGCCTCCTTTTTGAAAAGAATGAATAACTATTTATTAGCAATCTTATTTGACTGGTTTGTTTTTGTTTTTGTTTTTGTTTTTTTCTATTTTGGGGAGACAATTTGGGTTCTTACTAAAGACCCCAGGCTAGTCTGTGGCCACTGCTTATTCCACGTTGACCTGAAACTCACAATTCTTCTGCCTCAGTTTCCCAAATGCTGATATTATAACACCCACTACCATGCCTGGTACATTAATAGTCTTTAAAGGAGGTATACCCGTCTCTTCTGTTAAATGTAGGCATTTACTCCTCACTTAGCAGCTAACATTGTGCCTTACAATTAATGAGTTTTTAATTTTTAAAAATTTTAATGGATTTGTGTGTATGTGTGTTATATGTGCACTTGTGTGTACAAGTCCACATGCCCATGCATGAGTGTACATCAGCCAGATGAGAATGATTCATGTCCTATTAAATCAATCTCCTTTGAGGTAGGGTCTCTTCCTGAACCTGACGTTAGCCTGGTAGCCCACAAGCCCTAGGGAATCCTTGTATCTTGCTCCGTCCCTCCAGCTCTGGTGTTATAGGCACCCCGGAAGCTTCTGCCAGCTTTATATGTGGGTGCTGGGAACTCCAAATCAGGTCCTTGCGTTTACACAGCAAGTCTCTTACCTACAGAGCCATCGCACTTATCTTTTTGATGACTTAGAATAAGTATTTTCAGCATACCGATAAAACTATAATAGAATTCAATTTTAAGAAAAACCTTTTTTGCTAAATGTTGTGTTTAGTTTATTAAAAATGTACTTTCTATACATTTTCTGTCTTCACCCATCCAAAGGTCATGCCTGACACTTCTATAACAAAAGACAGATTAGCAATAGAAAAGCATAATAAATTCACCTTAAATTTAACATGGCATGGGAGGGTCAGAAATGAAGGTTGCCTAGCGTGCATGAGGCAGTGGGTTGATTTTTTAGCACCATGCAGAAAAACAAAGAAACAAACTCCCAAAGACCTAAAGAAAGCTGTGTTTTTATGCTTCCATTCCACAGAGATAGAGAGCTGCAGAGACGTGTGACTAGATATAAATGGACTATGACCTCGTGGTGATAAGCTGAGCTGAGGGCACCTCATGCGGCCTGTTTCCTCAGACTCCTCTTTGCCTGGATGGGTTCCCACTGGAACAAAAGTTTTATCACTGACTTCAGGCAAAGTAGGTCAGAGAGGATTATATGTCAGGAGAAGAGAGAGGTCACAGTGGCCTCATCTTTACAGATATATCAAGTGCCAAGAGAGCATATTTGGGGGCCCTATATCTGAGCCCCAACAATTAATTTCCCTTCCTATTGTTCTTTCATTCTTTTTCTCTAAGTATACCTATTCCTTACCCCAGAAGTCAGAGAGTAAGTAAAAATTGTCTAGACACTTTAAGCTCTTCAATATAACTAACTCGTTTTCTGTATGCACATCACGGCTTTGGGAAGGTAACTGGGGGGAATCCAGCTTATGTAAGGACATATACATTCATCTTTTCACTATCCATGGAGTGATGGATCTTGGGCCCCCTGAAAAAATACCAAAACACATGTATTCTCAAGCTATTTCTATAAAATGGAATTTCTTTACCTATGAACCCATACATATCTCCCTATATACTTTCATACATCTGTATGTTACTTAACACCACCTTGCACAATATAAAATCATGTTAATGGTGCTTATACTGGATTGTTCCAGAAACAAGGCACATATCTGTACATGTTCTGTACAAATGCAGCTTCTCTGCCCCTCCACATCCCCAAATAGCCTCTTCCCATGGGTGATTGGCTGTAGACACAGAACCCTCACATGGAGAAGGCTGGCTGCATGCTCCTCCTTTCCTGTTAAAATCGAGGAATGTTAACTGAGCAGTAAATAGGAGCTGATGGTCCTTCTCCCCCCTTGGTGTCATTTGTGGTTTGATCTCCAGGCCAACCGGAGGAACCTAAGGAAGACTGTCACCATCCAGGGATGTTGATCAGGATCAAGAATTAAAAGTTAAAGAATTAAAAGGCAGGGGAAAAAACTCCAACTCAACAGGTAGTATACACACAAATACAATAAGCAGGCACAGCAGAATTGGCAGGTGAAGAAAGGCTTTTATTCTGGGTGAGGAAATGCATGCACTTATACGCGAGGCACACAGGAAGACTCTCCACAAAGCAGAGGAGGACTCGGGGAGACAAAATCCAGTCTCATCTTGAGGGGGTGGAGGTTTTTAAGTCTCTGAGGGGTCCTCCTCCCCTAAACTTAAGGTTGGTTAGTTTGAAGAAAGACAGGATGAATAGCTGACTGGCCCCTCAATTATCTGTAAATGTGTCCTGATCCATCCCTGAACTTGTTGAACCAACCCATCAGCAGGAGGCCTGCTGGTGGGAGATAAAGCCCACAGGCCTTTGTTTTAAGCTGCCAGGCTTTCATCTCAGATCGGGAAAGGGAGAAAGAAGCCAGCCATCTTGCAAGTCTGCCGCCTTTATCACCAAACCATGGTCCCTCTCCCTGTCCATTTGCCCACCAGGAAGGCTGTCCTAACTCCAATGCCACACCACCAAGTCTGTTTCCAAGATCTCTGCTCTGCTTTCTGTATCATCTAGAGAAATCTCCAGAGATACCACTCTGTCTCATAGGTTTCCACATCAAGTATTAGTTTTATATCACACTGTATACATCTTAGGTACTCAGAGGTTATAACACAATAATGCACTTACTTTTAGCAATGTTCAGAGAGGGAACTCGAAGATAGAGTTGGTTAAAACCAGAAGATCTGGGGCTACAGGATAGCTCAGTGGCAGAACAGGTGTTTTGCCCTGGATAGAACTAATCCCCCACATCCTTGGCATCAGAAAAACAAAATCTCTAACTTCCTGAAAACCACCTTGCTCAATCAATAGGAGATAGATTTGTCCTATTTTCTTGGTGGCTGCTCTCTTTCAATGAAGACTGCTTGCACATGCTCGGGTATTGGGGTCAGCCTAATCACCAACAGAAGACAAGGCTGTGAACCCGTACGAAGCTTAGCAACATGATTCACAGTAGATGACAACTACCCTCTGCCCAAGCTTTAGACCGTGTTTCTGACAATCAGACGTCACTGGGCTTGATTTCTGCGGGGCTCACACAGTTTAGCATGACCTGATCACTCCAACCAGCTTTACCAAGATCCCAGCTACGGCTGTTTGGCTAGAATTCCCCTTCCTCGTGGATGGCTTCTCTTAGTCATTTTTTCTATCTACTAACCCTCTCGCTCTCCTTGTAGACTATAATTCCCCGGGCGTGTCTTTGCTGTATTTAAAATGGAGCTCACCAGGTGTAGTGGCTATTCCTGGTTGTCAACTTGACTACGTCTGAAATGAATTACAATCTAGAATTAGAAGGCTCACCTGTGGCCCTAATCTGGAGGCTGAGAGATACAAGTTTCTGACCTGAATCTTGGCATGGAGACCTTGAGGAATAGTGGCTACGAATCCCACAGGATTAACATAGAAAGCTCTATGAGTTCAAGGTCATCCGGGGTTAAAGGTGTGGTGGCACACACCTTTAACCTGGGCCACACTTTTTGCTGGAGACCTATATAAGGACATTGGAAGAAGGAAGGCTCTCTCTGCTTCGCCTGCTTGCCTTGTGGGACTGAGCAATTGCTGGATCCTTAGACTTCCATTCACAGCTGCTGCCGTGACTGTTGTTGGGAGTTGATTGTTGGGAGTTGGACTACAAACTGTAAGTCATCAATAAATCCCTTTACTACATAGAGACTAAGTTCTGTGACTCTAGAGAACCCTAACTAAGACACCAGGCAGTGAGCCTTTAATCCCAGAATTTAGGAGGCAGAGGCAGGCAGATTTCTGAGTTCAAAGCCAGCCTGGTCTACAGAGTGAGTTCCAGGACAGCCAGGGCTATACAGAGAACTCCTGTCTTGAAACCACCACCCCCGTCCCCCCAGAAAGAAAATTAATAAAATCGAGCTCAATCTTTCTCTTCTGTCACAACGGTCCTGAATCCCCTTCCTACTTCAACAAGTGTTTAACTTTTTCTTTAAGTACACTATGCTGTGGATAAAGTGTTTTAAATCTCCATCAAAGTTCTAGAAGTAGTTTCAGCTATGTGTTATGTGTGTGTGTTTGTGTGTGTGTGTGTGTGTATGTGTGTGTGTGTGTGTGTGTTTGTTTCTATTTTAGTTGCTAGTTTTATTTTGATTGAAACAGGAGCTCAAGTAACTCAGGCTGGCCTTGAACTCCTGAATGTTCTTAACTTTACTTCCTGAGAGCTACAATTACAGGCATATGCCACTATACCCAGGCAATCAAACCCAGGGCTTTTGTCACACTATACAAACACGATACAAACATGCCAAAAACCGAGTGACATCCCCAGCCTCAACCACAGGCATTGAAACATGGTATAGTCCCTGGACCGTAAAAGGTCAGAACTCTTACCTGCAGTTGCCCTTAGAATATCACCTCACTATGTCCCCTCCTCCATGTTTCTGGGAATGGAAAGCTTCAACTTACGTAAAACTACTTACTGTAAGTGGGCTGGCAAGATGGCTCAGCATTTAGAATGCGCGCTTCTATTCCAGAGGACCTGAGTTCGATTCCCGGCACCCTCATCAGGCAGTTTACAACCACCTGTGACCCCAGCTACAGAGCATTTTACACCTTTCTCCTGACCTCTGCAGACACCCATACGCACTGACACACATTTCCACAGACGTACAATCAATAAAAATAAATGTTTAAAAGCAAAACCCCCGCTGTCGGCCTGAAAACATTCCAATAGAGCAGGCTGGGGCTGTGGAGAAGGGCAGCAGCTCTACTCGGGCCATGATGGTAAAGGGGCTTTTGCTTGCCAAGAGGCGTCTTACTGCCCCAGGCGAAGGGCACTGTGGTGGATGGGTGGATGCCAGGGAAGTATCACCAGATACCATGGGCTACTGGAAAGAGTAATAGGCCGGCAGCAACCTCGCTGAGGCTCTGGAATCAGCGAGCAGAAAAAAAGTCTGGGAAACGATAAAGAGAAACAAAAGAACGTCACGGAAACAACTAAGAAGGTGGACTCAGTGGGGAGAGGAAGCGGGAGCCAGCCCCCCCACCCCTCACCCCCACTCCCACCCCACCCCCACTCCCACCCCTCCCCCACCCCCGAGGCCAGGATGTGACTTCCAGTGTAACTCTAGTAAATGCCTGCATGAAACCCTGCTGGAGCAAGGTGGGGCCTGAAGGCAGTGAGCCACCCGTCCCCATTCACATCAGCATGTGTGAGTTATTCCAGCTTACTCACTGGGCTGTTGCTGAGAAAGTCGAGGCTCACCAATGCTGGGTTATGGAGTGATTCAAGGCAGACTGCCTCCCATTGTCACGAGCCAGAAAGAGACCGTTGGCAAGGTTTCTCTCTTCTCCACCGTCTAAGCTCGTGTTATTGTTACACTATCTACTGGACGACTGACCCACAAAACAAAAGTGGTGCTCCTTGATAACTGATGCATTAAACAGCCCCTCTTAACCGTCTTCCAGAGGCTCTGTAACCTTTGCTAGCGTCTTTGCATCTACCTCCCAGGCTGATGGAAGGTTGCTTTTGACTATCTCAAGGCACAGTGCGATTCTTGAAGGAATGCTTCATGGACGCTGACAGAGATGCATGCTGGGAGAAGTGTGACTGTGTCACGATGCTCAGTGAAGCTCTGAAACCATCTATCCCCCCCCACTCCCCCGCCCCGAGCAATGATGGTCACACATCAAGGACTGGTGCCCACATTGGTACTGCAGATCTATACCCCCCTCCCCCTTTGCCCCAGTATGATCTCCAGGATGCATCACCTATCTAGCTTGCTTTGTCCTCTGGCTTCCACTAGGTAGAGGAATTGGCAGGAGATCAAAAATTGAGTGTGGTGAGCACTTCTGGAAGTGAGCTTCCTCCCTCGCCCACCTCCTTCCTTCCTCTCCCCCAGGCCAAGTGACTGTGATCCTGGACATAAAACTGCTCCTGTCTGGTAAAACATTTCTCTGCCAAGAGCTCCAGTGTGTTTTCTGAAAAACCTCTTCCTTGAGCCTTCTTTGAGGCAAGCAGAGACTGATGTCTTTTCCTGGTGGTGCTGGCCTCTGTCATGCCTTGGTCATCACTTTTAGCCTTACTCAAGTTAGTAGGGGAGGGGAGATGATTTTATTTGTTTGGTTGGTTGGTTTGGTTTGTTCGTTTGTTATTTTAGATGTTAGAGTGAAATCAGGTCCTCATACAAGCTATAGAGGCCCTTGACCACTGACTATACAGTATCTCTTCTGGCTTTCAGTTGAGCTTTTAAATATATTATTGATGTCTACTTCCTACTGAGACCTTGGTGCACACACATTTCTTCACTCAAGGCCAGTATTTCACATCCATCTCAACTTTCTAAAACATAGCCACATTCTGACGTGTTTATTCGCATTTAAGAGCGCTTTTAGATTGGATTGTAATTAAGAGCATTTTTAGATTGCAAAGACGTGGCTCTCGATTCTACTTCCAGCCATATGAAGATCCCTTAGGACCTACTTTCTAGTGAAACAATCATAACTGATGGAAATCATTTTCTGAGCATCTAGAAACTGTCCCAAGGGTCCACTGAAATACAGAAACATCTATTCAAGACAATCTGATAACTCCTTGTAATAACAGTGAGCCTCTAACACTTAAACCATGACCAACTAGCACCTCCATTCCTGGGCAACTCAATGATTTCTCAGCTTCACCATTCCTAGGCAACTTCGTGGATTTTCAGCTCTAATTGGGGTTCTGCCTAACGGATATGGCTTCTTCTTCCCCTTCTCCTAGTTAAGAGGTGTGATGCCTTACCAAAAGGAACATGGCAACATGTTTCTCCTCTCTGCTCCAGGTTGAAAATGTAATTCCTAGTAGGTGTAGCCAAGAGTATGGTTGTTTGATATACCAAATAGAGTGATCATAAATTACCACACGCCAGCTTGCTCAAAGGGCAAAGATTTCGCAAGACATGAAGTCAGTCAAGATCAGAGGCACCTATCCCCTGCTCATCATCCAGAGTAGTGATTCAAAGGAACTACAACTTCATAAGAGCAGAAGGCTCCGAAGCTCTCTCTAGAGAACTTCCTTCACTGTGAATAAGGACTGCTCAAAAAAAAAAGTAGAAATTTCACCAGTAAATAGTAAAAGGAAACTAGTAGTTATCAGAGATGACCAGGAAAGAGAGAGCTGAGAGGTACCGCATTCCCATCAGAAAGAACATTAAAGACTAACTTTGAAAATTACTCTTACTAGGGCTAGGTCTGTAGTTCACTGGATGGAGGGAATGAATGACTCCCAACCTGAATTTAATTCAGTCGAAATGTAAACAAATTGTGTCATAAGCATTGTCAAAACAATGGAGGAAATGGTGACAATTAGAGGCTCAGTTGAACACCAAATAAAGGCAGAGAACTCAGGGAAAGAGAAAATCAAATAGCAGATATAAATCTGCATATACCCATTAGAATCAATTAAGGGTGACAGGACAGCCAAGCAGGCTAAGGCGCCAGACTCAAGCTCTGCTTCCCTGATGATAATGGATGAAATGATGAAATAATACAGATCACCAAACTCTATTTAAAAAATAAGATTACTTGTAGTACAAATAAAATTAAAAATATGTATATAGCATGAAAATTAACCATAAAAACCTGAAACAGGGTGTATTATATGCCTGTAATCCCAGAACTTGGAAGGCTAGGGCAGGAGGGACTCAAAGTTCCAAGGCCATGTATTCTGACTCAAAATAATACAAAAGTGATTCAGTTATGCCAATGGTAGACCTTGTTACTTTACTTTCTTTCTTTTTTTCTTTTTTCTTTTGTGGCTTTTGGATTGGATATTTTCTTTATTTACATTTCAAATGGTTTCCCCTTTCCAGGTCTCCCCTTCAGAAACCACCTATCCCATCCCTCCTCGCCCTGCCTCTATGATGGTGCTCCCCCACCCACCCACTCCCAACCACCTGACCTGGCATTCTCCTACACTGAAGCATTGAACACCCTCAGGCCCGAGGGCTTCTCCTCCCACTGATGTCCAACAAGGCCATCCTCTGCCACATTTGCAGCCAGAGTCATGAGTCCCTCCATGTGTATTCTGTGGTTGGTGGTCCAGACCCCAGGAGCTCCCTCCATGGGAATGCAAACCCCCTCAGCTCCTTCAGACCCTTCACCAACTCCTCCATTGGAGACCCCGAGTTCAGTCCAATGGTTGACTGCGAGCTTCCACCTCTGTATTTGTCAGGCTGTATATGTCAAGCTGTATATGGGATGGATCCCCAGGTAGGGCAGTCTCTAGATGGCCTTTCCTTCAGTCTCTGCTCTACACTTTGTCTCTATATTTCCTCCTGTGAGTATTTTGTTTACCCTTAAAAACACTGAGGCATTCACATTTTAAGTTTTCCTTCTTCTTGGGCTTTTTTATGGTCTATGAATTGAATCTTAGGTATTCTGAACTTTTGGGCTAATATCCACTTATCAGTGAGTACATACCGTGTTTGTTTGTGACTGAGTCACTTCACTCAGGATGATATTAGCAAGTTTCATCCATTTGCCTGTGAATTTCATGAAGTCATTGTTTTTAATAGCTGAGTAGTATTCAATTGTGTAAATATATCACATTTTCTGTATCCATTCCTCTGTTGAGGGACATCTGGGTTGTTTCCAGCTTCTGGCTATCATAAATATGACTGCTATGAACATAGTGGAGCATGTGTCCTTATGACATGTTGGAGCATCCTCTGGGTATATGCCCAGGAGTGGTATAGATGGGTCCTCGGGTATTACTATGTCCAGTTTTTTGAGGAACCACCAGACTGATTTTCAGAGTGGTTGTACCAGCTTGCAATCCCACCAGCAATGGAGGAGTGTTCCTCTTTCTCCACATCCTCGCCAGCATCTGCTGTCACCTGAGTTTTTGATCTTAGCCATTGTGACTGGTGTGAAAAAGAATCCCAGGGTTTTTTTCATTTGTATTTTCCTGATGACTAAGGATATCGAACACTTCTTTAGGTGTTTCTCACCCATTCGAGTTTCCTAAGTTGAGAATGCACTGTTTAGCTCTGTTTCCCATTTTTTAAGATTTATTTATTTATTTTATGTGTATGAGTACACTGTAGCTGTACAGATGGCCATGAGTCATCATGTGGCTGCTGGGAATTGAACTCAGGACCTCTGCTTACTCCGGCCCCCTCGCTCCAGTGTAAGACACTGTAGCTGTCTTCAGACACACCAGAAGAGGGCGTCAGATCTCATCACAGATGGTTGTGAGTCACCATGTGGTTGCTGGGATCCGAACTCAGGACCTTCAGAAGAACAGTTCGTGCTCTTACCCACTGAGCCATCTCGCCATCCTGTTCCCCATTTTTTAATAGGATCATTTGGTTCTCTGGAGTCTTAACTTCTTGAGTTCTTAGTATATATTGGATATTAGCCCTCTATTGGATGCAGGATTGGTAAAAAAATCTTTTCCCAATCTGTTGGTTGCCATTTTGTCCTATTGATAGTGTCCTTTGCCTTACAGGAGCTTTGCAATTTTATGAGGTCCCATTTGTTGGTTCTTGATCTTAGAGTATAAACCATTGATGTTCTGTTCAGGAACTTTTCCCCTGTGCCCATGTGCTCGAGGCTCTTCCCCATTTTCTTTCTTATTAGTTTCAGTGTATCTGGTTTTATGTGGAGGTCCTTGATCCACTTGGACTTGAGCTTTGTACAGGGAGATAAAAATGGATCAATTAGCATTCTTCTACATGTTGACCTCCAGTTGAATCAGCACCATTTGTTGAAAATGCTGTCTTTTTTCCACTACATGGTTTTAGCTCCTTTGTCAAAGATCAAGTGACCATAGGTGTATGGGTTCATTTCTGGGTCTTCAATTCTATTCCATTGATCTACCTGCCTGTCACTGTACCAATATCATGCAGTTTTTTTTATCACTATTGTTCTGTAGTACAACTTGAGGTCAGGGATACTGAATCCCCCAGAAGTTATTTTATTGTTGAAAATAGTGTTCAATATCCTGGGTTTTTTGTTATTCCAAATGAATTTGAGAATTGCTTTTTCTAACTCTATGAAGAATTGAGTTGGAATTTTGATGGGGGTTGCATTAAATCTGTAGATTGCTTTCAGCAAGATGGCCATTTTTACTATATTAATCCTGCCAATCTACGAGCATGGAGGATCTTTCCATCTTCTGAGGTTTTCAACTTCTTTCTTCAGGGACTTGAAATTCTTGTCATACAGATCTTTCAGTTGTTTGGTTCGACACACCAAGATACTTTATATTGTTTGTGACTATTGTGAAGGGTGTCATTTCCCTAATTTCTTCTTCAGCCTGTTTATCCTTCAAGTATAAGAAGGCTACTGATTGGTTTGAGTTAATTTTATATCTGGCCATTTTGCTGAAGTTGTTTATCAGCTGTAGGAGTTCTCTGGTGGAGTTTTGGGGGTCACTTAAATATACTATCATATCATCTACAAATAGTGATATTTTGACTTCTCCCTTTCCAATTTGTATCCCTTTGACTTTCTTTTGTCTTCCTTTTGACCTCCTTTGGTCTTCTCATTGTGTCCTGGATTTCCTGGATGTTTTCCCTTAGAAGCTTTTTGCTTTTTGCATTTTCTTTGACTGTTGTGTCAATGCTTTCTATGGTGTCTTCTGCCCCTGAGAGTCTCTCTTTTATCTCTTGTATTCTGTTGGTGATGCTTGCATCTATGACTCCTGATCTCTTTCCCAGGTTTTCTATCTCCAGAGTTATCTCCCTTTGTGATTTCCTTATCGTTTCTATTTCCATTTTTAGATCCTGGATGGTTTTGTTCAATTCCTTCGACTGTTTAGTTGTGTTTTCCTGTAATTCTTTAAGGGATTTTTGTGTTTCCTTTTTAAGGGCTTGTACCTGTTCACCTGTGTTCTCCTATATTTCTTTAAGGGAGTTATTTATGTCTTTCTCAAGGTGCTCATCATCATCATGAGATGTAATTTAAAACCAGAATCTTGCTTTTCTGGTGTGTTGGGTTATCCAGGACTTGCTGTGGTGGGAGAATTGGGTTCTGATGATGCCAAGTAGCCTTGGTTTCTGTTGCTTATGTTCTTGCCCTTGCCTTTTACCATCTGGTTATCTCTGGTGTTAGCTGGTCTTGGTATCTCTGACGGTGGCTATTCCCTCCTGCAAGCCCCTGTGTCAGTACTCCTGGTAGACCAGTTCTCTCTGGGAGGAATTTAGGTATGGGGAGCTGTGGTACAGGGTCAGATCTGGGATGCAGACAGAAACCAAAAGGATTCTGTCCCCAGCTGTTCCTTGGTTCCTGTGTCCTGATGGCTCTGGGAGGGTCCCTCTTGGGCCAGGAATATGAAAAGAATATGGTGGTCTCAGGTGTGTCTGCACTCCTGGAAGACCAGCTCTCTCCTATCGGTATTTTTGTATGTAGTGCTGTGGCACAGGATCAGCTGTAGTCACAGAAAGAAACTGGAAGGCTAGTTACTTTACTTTCATCAATGAACAGAGCAATCACACAGAAGACAGGTAAGGAAACAAAGGACTTAAAGTTATTAAAAGCCAATAAGGCATCAATAGAGCAGTTCCCAGTGACTATGTGGATTGCTGTCTATCTACAGGTGAGGGCAGGCACAAGATAAGGCTAGAGTCTGTGATTGGACAGTGGAAAAAGAAGGTAGGCTGAGTGTTTTAGAGACAGTACAGAGAAAGACAGAGAAGTCGGGGGGACGAGATTAGGAGACAAGATGGAACCTGTAGGAAAGGAAGATGAACCAGAACCTCACAGTCCTGGGAGGCATAAGTATTGGGAATTTCATAGATAGATGATTAAATAATTTGTAGGGTGCATTTTCCTCATCTAGGTGTGTAGCTTGTGTTTATATCAATCGAGTTTTAAGTTATTTGTGTGGGTGTTTTGTGTGTTGAGGATTTACTGCTATTAATCTGACTATTAAATTATCAGCCTCTAGAGTTTTAATCTTACTAGCTACTGGGATTTGTGACAGTTAACCACAGGGGGCAGATGGCTGAGAATGTGAGCAGGATCCATCACAAGAGAAAAGCTGGGGACCATGGAGACACTGGGAGCTGGGAAATCACCATACTAGAACTTAACCCGTAAAAGCATGGGTGCCTTTTTTATATTTCACACAACAAGACTACCCTCTCAAATGCACATGAACACTCTCTAGAGTAGACTACAGGCTAAATCATGAAACAGTCTAAGCTGGTGTTTGAGACAGGGAGTCACAATGCAGCCCTGACTATAAATGTATGACTGCCCATGATAGAAAAGAAGGACCTCAGCTTGTTAAGCTACCCCGAATCCTGAAGACCCTAGAAAGGGCAGAAACCGAGCCAGAAGTATGCAGAAGACAGCAAGGAAGATTAGAGCAGAAACTCTGGAAAGGCAGTCACTTAAAATTAAAAATAATTTTTAAAAGGGAAGAGCTGGATGTTGTGGCACACACCTCTAATCCCAGCACTAGGGAGGCAGGTGGATCCCTGTGAGTTCAAGGCCAGACTCATCTACATAGTGAAACCTTACATTTAAAAGAAGTTGAAAAGGCAATAAAAAATTAAATTAAATAAGTTGGCTCTTGGGGCTGAAGAAATGGCTCAGCCACCCTTTAAAGGCAATAGCCTCAAAATGCACTAAAATTGTGTGTTTGACACAACAAAGGTGCGGAAGCCCAGTACTCATTGAAAAGGCTACCTTGCTTTCTTCCCAGGCACTTCTCTTAATCCTCAAGCTTAGCATCTACACCAAACTCCTTTTCATCATTTCCTGCTCTGCTTCACACTGGTTTACCCTGAAATTCTTTTCTGTAGCTAGGTCAAGTAACTGAATAGAGGTCTCTGAAAAAGGAACTCAAGCTACTGTCAACACTATAAAACTGTGGAGTGTGTGTGTGTGTGTGTGTGTGTGTGTGTGTGTGTGTAGTATTGGGGGGTGGTATGTGTGATGTGGTATGTGCGTGTGTTTGGTGTCTGGTGTGATGTGAGTGTGTGGTAGTGGTGTGTATGATGAGTGTGTGGTGTGGGTACTGTATGTGTGTTGCATTGGGGGGGGGGAGGGTGCATGGGATGTGTGGTGTCTGGGTGTGGGTCTGGGTATCCTGTTGCCACTGACAGAGTCTAAGATTTTTTTTTCCTAGTTGAAATCAGAAACTCAAGGTAAAATTCCCAGATGCAGAAAATGCTCTACCATAAGACTAAGCCACAGTGAGAATTTGAGCTGTTCAGTAAATCCAAGTGAGCAAAAGAATACATAAAGCGGCTTATTAACTCTGGTGGCCTTCATTTGACCTCTCTGCTCTGCCCTCCATCTCTGTTTAGATTCAGCCATAAGCCTTTATCAGATACCAAGTCATCAAATTTCCCCATATTTGCCCTAAAATTTTGTCATAGACTTGAGAAAAACTTTGCAAGAAGTTTAAGCAATTAAGTTCTATTATAGAGAGTCAATACTACAGTTCAAATTACAAAAGCAAGAACAAATTCAGTGACCATACCTACAAACTTACCATGAGCTATAAGAGAACTAAAAAGAGGAGGAACATGCCCCTTGGAATATTTTTGGCCTACATTTAGTCATAGTAACAGTGCCCCAGGGGCAAATGTGGCCAATCTAAAAAGGTTTACTCTAAGTTCTAAAGTTAAACTTGATTCATAGTAGTGTTGTGCCTCTAGGGTAGGTGGCCAATGTTCTGAATCTAAGGGCTGTTTTAAGGGGAGAAAAATTAGATCAAGATGGAAAATGTCCAATGAAGAGGCTAAATATGCTCAGGAAGTGTGGTTAAAAACCCATGAATATTAATTGGGCCAGTTCAAACCATAAGCCTTTCAATAAAATAAAAATATTTTTGGGCTCTAGGAAAATATAAAGTGGGCTGTTCTTCCCAGGCTCTTAGAAATCTCAGCACTCTCTGTGTTTCTCGCTGCCAGTTTCCAGATTGCAAATTACAGAGAAATTGTATGTGGAATACTTCCTGCTCCGACATCCCCAAGCAAGAGAAAACAGAGTGAGGCTGTGGAGCTACCTCAGTGAGAGCCACAGCCCACCCCCTCCCCAAGTGCCTGGTAGGGACTGGCTTTGTCATTTCCTTCCCACACTCCCACCACATCAGAAAAGAGAATTCTGAGTCCTGAATCTTTAGCCAGATGGAGAAATCTTTCCTCAATCTTCTCAGGCTGGCTCTCATGTCACGCCTTTCCCTACTTCCCTGTTCATTTCTCTGTGTGTGCCCTAAACTAGTTTATCTACCAGGGAGACTTCCTTTAGATGGGAGGGGGAAATCACATATTGAGTTACATGTGAAAAGCTTTCAAGAGTTGGGAATGTGTCTCCAGAGCTCGCTCTTCTTATTGGACACATTGGTGGCAACACTCTTTGGGCTGTATGTCAAAAACCTTGGGACAGTGGTACCTAGAAATGGTCTTTGGGGCATAATGATAACCTAGATTCATCATTCTTTTGTAAGGGTCCATGATCCGAGAAAGAAAGATACCCCGGACTCAAATAGTATATAAAAGCAAAGAGTGTTTATTCTACAGAAATCCAGCATGCTGGGGTCAACCATCTACCAAGTGGAGGTAAACTTGCAGGTCAGATTTAAAGCATACTAGGTGAATTCCAGGGAGGAGTAGGTGATCATTTTCTTAATCTTTTGGCTCTATCTCTAGGAACATTCCAGAATCATTTGGGGGTGGATGGGGTTGGGAGGCTGGAAACTGTTGCTGAGGAAATAGCTGAGGAAGTCTGGAAACTGTTGCCGACCCATTGCCCTTGCCTCTGACCAGTGGCAGGGCAGCTTCTGACTGGCTGTATGAGACCTGGGGGTTTTTCAGTAACTGACTTGCCTGGACTTACCCAGTCCTTGGAAATGTAGAGTTAGACTTATCACTTAAACTGCCGATTTGAAGCCTGACATGGATCAGCCTGTTTCACTTTCTCTAGTTTCATTCTCAGAAGGACAAATGGCTGCTCTATTTCTTCCATTTTCTTCGTAAAATACATCAACATAGAAATTGAACATCTAATCAAAAGCATAAACTTTCATTATCTAGAAGGATTATTCTCTTTACAACAATGTTCAACACACATAGCTGAGGCTTCACCCTAGAAGTTTAAGAATACTAAGTATGAGCAACATACCCAACAATTAAGTTTTTAAAACAAGCTCACTCATGATCTCCATCTCCCTCTCCTTCCCCCTCTCCCCCTCCCTTCCTTCCTCTCTCTCTATCAGAGTTGATTTGAGCTCCTAGACAGCCCAACCTGACCTCCCCTTCACCCAGTCTTCCAAGTGCTGAGATTGTAGACACTGATTGCCACAGACAGTGTCACATGTAAAATATACAATGAATGGTCTCTGGGTATTTTTTTTTTAGTAGACAGGTTATAAATATCACTGTTAGTTTTCTCTTCATTATACTGCATATACTATTTATTGGTATTTTATACATAACTGATCCCCATCAAAATACAAATTTTAAATGCATTTCTTTACATCACTGGTTATTTTAATTAATCATTCATATGACTAAAGATTTATTAAATGCCTAATGTCTTGCATGTTTTTATCCTACAAAACCAATGGTTAATACCGCACCTCTCCCTCTGTGCTCTGAATAACAGGGATTTTTTCCCCCTACTAATAAGAACTCAGACTTTAGTCATAACCTTGCTCCTTTCCATAAAGTAAAAGCAAGTCTCAGAATAAATACAATTGTATATGAACCTTTAGCACATGATACATCAACATCTCAAAAATAAATAAGTAAATAAGGCTAAAGATAAGCCCTTAAATAAGCTCCAGAACAATCCTTTCCCCTGGCATGAGGACCAGTTCAGCTCAAAGGTTCTGAGATGCTGAAGACAGGCAAACAGACTGAGGATTACATAGTGTGCTGTGTACTGAGGCTGACAGCAGTATCTGGTGGATCACTGCAAGTCCAGTCAGAAGGAGGGAGTCTATGTATTAGTTAAGACAAAGGAGACATCACTCCAGCTGTAATGTACATCTTATATCAACCTACTGTCAGAATCAGACACAACCCTAGAGTTTGGTCCAGTTATAAAGCACTACAGGTCACCCAGATGGTCCTATCTACTTATCAATCTATATATCTATCCATCACTTATTGAAGAATTGATTCTTTTATTGTTTTGTTTTGTTTTTTAAAGACAGGGTCTCAGTAGCTAGCTAACACTAGCCTTAAACTTGATCTTCAGCCCATTTGCGCCTCCACACCTGAGCAGTTTTGTCTGTGTAGTATATGCAAATTATGTGGGAAAAATCAACTAGGGTTGCCCTGGGACAGGCAATAATGGTAGTTAGAATTCAAGATGGCATCAGTTATGTCAAGATGAGTCCATACAAAGTGGTATTGAGATAGATAGGCAGATAACTAGATTTTAAAAGATGAAATAAATATACCATAAAACAGATAAATTCCATGCATCAGAAGTTAATAAAATTATGGCTAAGCCATGAATAAATTGCTTTATTAATATGATACTAGGGATGTTTCCTTAAGCTGTGACTAAAATACAAAAGCAAAACCAGGAAAGATTGCCAAGAGAGAGATAAATAATTGATAAATTTGATGGTATAATTTTTTTCAAACATTTATAAATGAAAAATACGAAAGTAACTTAAAAAGAAACAAATGACAACAATTATACAACTTATATCACAAAAGATATAAAGTTTCTTACTTCACAAAGAGCCTTTGAAACCTGGGGAGAAAAATTATCGACTGCTGTCCAGGGACAAACATGAGTAATTTCCCAGAAGCTCATCACTGCTGCGAAGAGATGAGTAATTTTAAGTTTTCCAATTCATTGGGTTGGGAGAAATCCAAAAGTTTAATGACAGACACATTTGGAGAAACTATAAGAAAACCATTGGTTTTGCTGTCTGTCAGAATGAAAAATCACACATCTCTTTTAGAAAAAACTTTTGCTGATACCTTGCTGGATGTTTTCTTGGTAATCTCATTGGTAGGAATCTATTCTAAAGCTGCACTTACAAGAGAGAGACAGAGACAAGAGACAGGGGAGAGGGAGGAAGACAGAGACAGGCGTGGGGGGGAGGGGGTAGAGGGAGACAGAGAGACAAAGACAGAGATGGGGGCAGGGAGAAGGAGGGAGACAGAGACAAGAGGCAGGGGAGAGGGAGGGAGACAGAGAGAGCCAGAGACAGGGGAAACACAGAGAGGCAGAGGTGAAAGCCTGCCACTGTAACTCCATGAATAGTAATAAAAGACTTAGAACAACACAAGTTCCCATAATGGAGACTAGATTGAGTAAATCACTATACTACCATAAAATGATCCTTTGATGAATCATCATACTTTTTTAAAGCTATGAAAGGCTTAGGATATATTATTCTATGAGAAGGAAATATACAAAGCAATAATTCTTTGACTATCATGTTTTGTGCATTTAAGTTCAATACAATATAAATGTTTTATATAATTATAAAACTTAATAAAGCATAACAAAATTAAATCCTCTAAAAATAAGAAAAACTAGGGGCTGGGGAGAAGGCTCAGTGGTAAAATCAGATACAGCTGCATGTGTCTGTGATCCCAGTGCTCCTGGGTGAGATGAGATCAGAGACTGGAGAAACTCCTTAGCTAACCTGGCATATGCAATGGTAAACAGACCCTGTCTCAAACAAGATGGAAGGTGAGGACCAACACAGTAGGTTGTCCTCTGATCGCAATATAGGCATGCCATGGCACACACACATCTGCAATCGCAGGCGAAAGTGCGGGCTCACCTCACACACACATACACACACAGAATTTTTTTAGTCTTAAAAATGAGAAAAAAAATAGCCGGCTTGTGGTAGCAGCAGCAGCACACACCTTTAGTGTGAGTGTGAGGCCAGCCTGGTCTACAGAGTAAGATTCTGGACAGCCAGAGCTACACAGAGAAACCCTATCTAGAAATGAAGATGGGGGCTGAGGAGGCTGAAATAGAGATACAGAGAAAGAATATCTAATGGATGACACTGTTTATCAGATAGATGACCAAACTATATAGAAGAAATATTCTAAGTGACTTTGAAACCTTGTAATATTGCCAGCTCAGTATTCTTGAGTCAGCACTGTATGCTGTCTCAGCATCCTTACATGTCCTACATCCTTACATCTAGCTTATGACCAAAGAGCAAAGCTGCAGGGCAAGCAAGCAAAGCCTGTTTAAAGTAAAATAAGAACTCTCGGTGGCAGGGAAAGGGTCTGGAAAATGAGTTGCCAAACAGAGGTCTGGCAGAACTCTACATCCTAGGAACAGGTCAATTTAGTCTGGCCCATAAGCAAGTCAGGCATGGATATCAGACAAGTCTGGCTGGTTAATTTGAATGTACAGGGGAAATTCTGATTGGTTGATGGACCAGGTAAAAATGAACAAGCATAAGAAAGAGGGGGCGGAAATGTAAATTGAGAATGAAAGGCTGGTGGTCAGCCATGACTTAGTAAGTTCAGGCTCTTTTGGATTTCAGTTCCTGAACATGGGGATTGGGAAGTGTTTATTGTAAACCTGTTAAGGGAAGTTTTAAGACATGGTCTTAGGGGGAGTTATTAGTTTGTAGTCAGCTGAAAGTCTTTTTTTCTGGAGGAACTCCTAGGTACTTGGGACACAAGCTTTAAGGGTAAGAGGATTTTTTTTTAAAAAAAAAAAAAAAAGCCCACCCTGGTATCTTGCTCAGTACCTCAGAGGGAGTTTGAAAGCAAGCAGTTAGCTGGGGTACCTTGACCTAAAATAGACCTAGGTAATTTTCCATAGGATTCTCCATCAAGGAGATCAAATTCTAGTTAAACCTAAAATGACCTCAGCAAGAATACAAAATGGAAGAGCGTCTGCCTGGCCTTACCATCTTACAAAACCCCAGTGTTCTACAACCTGACTGCATGTTACTCCAGGACATACAGACCCAGTCCTAACTTTTATCACAGGGGTTGCTGCTCCTAACTCATGTCACCAGCAACAGATATCATTATCCTGACACTGTCACATGTGTGAAGATTAGGCAAATGAGTACTTGTATTAGCTTCCAGAGGCAAGATTCTTTGACATATGTGGAAATAGACACAAAGAAAGATCCAAGAGCCTGTGTTTTAAAGTACTATTAATCATTAGTGTGTCATGGCTCATGCCTTCAATACCAGCATTAAGGAGGCAGAAGTAAGCAAATTTCTGTTCATTCAAGGCCAGCCTAGTCTATATACTGAGTTCCAGGTAAGCCAGGAGTGCACACTGAAATCCTGTCTCAAAATAACAACTCATAAAAAAAAAAGCCTCTTAATCTGTATTTGAATCAAAAGTACCACTACAAACTCATGGTGTATTTTATTCTTAAAAATACATATTTTCTGAGTCAGTGAGGTGGCTTATCAAGTAAAGCACTCACCATGAAACCTGAGAACTCTGAATTTGATTACTGGAACACTTGAAGAGGTAGAAGAAGAGAACCAACTCCAAAAAGCTGTCTTCTGACCTCCACATACAAGGCATGTTGGATGACCAAACCTCCCTCTCTCTCTCTCTCTCACTCTCTCTCTCTCTCTCTCTCTCT